>CANIUD010000675.1:1572500-1640000 GCA_947470075.1 Closterium sp. Yama58-4 | reverse complement strand
TAGAAAGAGAACAAGATGATTAAGATAGAGATATAAGGAGCTTAAATAGCGATCCTATCTAGCCATGTACTCTGAGGGGTACATTCCCTTATTAACTGTATTGCATTGCTACAGTAACTGTGAGTTTTGTTCTACTCGTCAATTACCGAGTTGCAGCGTGTAACCTCCGAGTACAGATACTAGGTGGTCAACAGTTGCATCAATTGACTTCCAGTTACTATTGACCTTCACGAGGCTTTCTGACTGCCGCGTGCTCTAAATGAGCTAGCGCGGTACTGGTACAGTTGCTGCTTCTTTATGAAGCAGTTCAATGAGGGAGAACCTTCGAGAATGTGTAATAACCCATCAGTAATTCCAACAAGGTCCACCAAACAAACCTATGTAATGGAATACAAGGGGGATCGACGGTGTGCAAACCTAGCACAACGTTCACCGCACTAGCCATATTGCATCTATTTCTACACGTCGTCAGCTTTGCCATCAACAAGGCGAACTTGGCCAACATCAATGGAGAACCAGCTGAATGCCCAAAAACGGAGTGCCTTTGTGAGGAAATCTGAAAGTTGCTTAGTCGTCGAAATGTACTCCAGTGTCGGATTTTTGCTTTTCACCATCTGTTGCAGCTGTGAGAGTACGACGGCTTATGCTTGTTATTCATGCTTGCTTCTATTCCTTTCCTTACGCTATTTCTAGCTTAGGTTTATTTTCTGCATGCATGAATTGCTTGATTCCTAGGCTAGGTGCTTTTCTATATTTTATTATAGTTATAAGCACCGTGCTAGGTTACACCGAATTCGGAGCTATTCGGTTGCCACCGAACTGCTTTCTACCGAATTCGGGAAGGGTCTGTTCGGGACGCTTCGCGACCCGCAGAACCTTCGCGTAACACCTGGTTACTGCCCCTTGTGTCGAGCCTATATATAGCCTCGTGTTGTACCCAGGTGATCATTCAATTTACATTCTCATTTCTGAACTCGATCCTCGATCCTCACACTTGGTAATCAGAGCTCGTTTACACGCGAAGTTCTTTCGACCGCTAAAAACCAGTCTTCAAAAAACCGCGGGGGCGACGCAGTTAAACATCGATTTTGGGTACGTAAAACCGGTTCCGTGTTTTTCGCTCCCCCTCGATTCGGTTTTTCGGACGCGTTAATGTCAGGCATGGAAGGCCAGGGCGACAATTACGCGACTACGAGCGACATCGCGAGCCTCCGCACCGACATGGAGCAGACGCAGGCGACGCTTCGTCGACTCGAGGCTTTTCTGACAAGCCACCCAGGGTTCGCCACGGCAGCAGCAGCGACAACTCCAGCAGCAGTGGCAGCACCGACTTTTCACGGACCGATGGCACCACTGTCGCCGAACCTCGAAGCAGCACGACCGAGGCTCCCGGAGGCGTTCGATCCAAGCGCGAAGGGATCCGACGTCCGGCGATTCGTGGCCACCCTCGAAATTTACTTCGAGGCCATTGGCTGTTCGACCCCGACACACGACGCAACACGAATCCGGCTCGCAGCGACACTGTTACGCGGACCAGCACTCGAGTGGATTTACAACACTGACGTGGCCCGCGGGGAGAAAACGTGGACGCAGTTTTGGGCAGACCTAATTGAGCGTTTCGAACCCATTAATACCACCTACATGGCGCGGCAACAAATTCATCGGCACAAACAGTACAGTAGTGTAGCACAGTACACGCAGCAGATGGAGCTCCTGTTCACCCGCATCCCCGACCTGACCGAAGGCGAAAAAATCCAGGCGTACACAGAAGGGTTAAAATTAGAGATTCGGCGGCAGGTGATCGCGGCGAATTACGACAGCTACAGGGACATCGTGCGTGCAGCCGAACGATACGACGCGCTGACTCGAGGTCAACCCGAAACACGACTTTTTGCGCCGAACCGTACATTCGGCACGGAGCGATCGGCACCCCCCACGTTCGCCGAACCGATGGATATCGACAAATTCGACGCGAAGCAGCAGCCGACAAAATGCGAATTTTGCGGCGCAGCAGGGCATCAAATTTTGTCGTGCTACAAGATGAAGAAAGTGCGTGCGATAATGCAGGGCGGTAACAGTGGAGCACCCCCGAAGTCAAAAAACGGCAATCGCCAGTAGCTGCGGATCGACCTAGCGATCGCGTAAAGTTCCGGAAAGCGGAAAAGGGCGACGACGTGGCGACTTCGGAGCGGGTGAAAAAAGGAGAAAATGATGGCGCGAATCTAAAACGTCACGACCAGCCGGCACCAGGGGAAATCGCCGAGGCGAATGGTGGCTCCGCGAAAAAAGACTCTGCACCCCACGAAAGTAAGAATTCGTTAAAAGTATCCTATAAAGATACTCTAACGAAAAATATTGCTTCTCGTGGTTTTAAGGCCTTTGAAAAATTCAGGGGAGATTTAGAGGCCAAGAAAAAGCCTTTAGAAATTATTCAGGTACCTGCAAAGTTGGGCAAAGTATTACGGAGCGTAGAAAAGGGGCGTGTGTTCCGTGGTGTTAGTATTCTCTCCCTGCAGCATAGTGTTAAGGCTCACCGTTTCCGACAGGTGAAGCCTACACAGCTGCAAAGGCTTAGAGGAGACATCCAGGCTCAGGAGAAATTATACAAGCCTCGGAAAAATCCTCCTACCCCCTAGGTGAAGTTGGAAAGTGCTGAGTCGGGTATAGGAACTAGGGAAGGTATTCATTTTGATGTACCCTATGATCCTATTAATGAGACCCTCTTTGGCTACTCAGCGCAGCAGAAACCACTACTCCTCGAGGTGTTATGCAATGGGCGACGCCTCCAGGCACTGGTGGACAGCGGTGCATCTCACTCGGTGTGCGACCGCGAGACATTGGAGAAAATTGGAGAGAAGGCCGAGGAGACCCAATTCTCAGCAACCATGGTGGACGGTACGAAGCTTCCCATCCACGGCGAAGCATCACTGCAGCTGCATATAGGTGCGTTGAGATGGAAGCCGAAGCTACCTGTCACCAACATCAAAGGGTTAGATTTCATCTTGGGGCGGGATTTCCTGAAGCGGTTCAACCCCGAGATCGATTGGGTCAACAGTAAAGTGTGCATCTACAACAACGGGAAGCGGATAGCACTGCGAAGCTGGACGGATACAGGGGACATTCCTGAAACGACACTGGCACGGTTCGAACGGACGGTGAACAAGAGTAACACGGGTTACTTAGCACTGGTCATGGCTGCAGCAGAAGAGGTGAAAAAGGGTTCCGAGCTACCCGCAGCAGTGAAAAAGGTCTTGGAGCAGTACAAAGACATCATGCCCGACGACCTACCTGCAGGCGTACCTCCTGCACGCACCCACGAGCACGAGATCGTGGAGGAACCAGGTGCGAAACCCGTCTCACGTGCACCGTACAGATTGAGTCCGACCGAACTGACAGACGTGAAGAAACAGATCGAGTATCTATTAGACAAACAACTGATCCGACCATCCACCTCTCCCTACAGCGCACCAGTTCTCTTCACACTGAAACCAGATGGCAGTTTACGGATGTGCATCGACTACCGCGCACTGAACAAACAGACAGTAAAAAACAAATACCCCATACCGCGCATCGACGACTTACTGGACCAACTGCGTGGTGCAACAGTCTTCTCGAAGCTGGACTTACGGTCGGGTTACTGGCAGATCAAGATGGCGGACAACTCGGTCCACAAAATGGTGTTTCGTACGAGATACGGCTCCTACGAATACTTGGTGATGCCGTTCGGACTCTGCAACGCACCAGCGACGTTCCAGGCAGAGATGAACCATATCATACGGCCCCTGCTGGACGAGTGCGTAGTGGTGTACCTGGACGACATTCTCATCTACTCCAAGAACATGAAGGAGCACGTGGAGCATCTGCGAAAGGTGTTCGAGATCCTGCGGAAAAATAAGTTCTACGTGAAGCTGTCGAAGAGCGACTTCGCCCTGGAAAAGGTGCAGTTTCTCGGGCACATGGTGAGTGCCAAGGGCGTACACGTAGACCCGCGGAAAATCGAAGCCGTTAAAAAGTGGAAGGTTCCGGAGAACGTGAAGGAGTTGCAGCAGTTCCTAGGCTTTGCCAACTACTACAACAGGTTCGTGCCGCAGTACGCTAAGATAGCAGCGCCACTGACAGACCTACTGAAAAAGGACACGCCCTTCAAATGGAGTGCTCCTCATCAGCAAGCCATGGAACAGCTACAGACAGCACTGACCACAGCACCAGTACTCATCCTACCGGATCCCGAGAAGGACTACGTAGTTGAAGCAGACGCTAGTGACCAGGCAGTCGGAGCAGTACTGATGCAGGATCACGGGAACGGTTTACAGCCTATCGCCTACCTCAGTAAGAAACTGCACGGAGCAGAACTAAACTACCCAATTCACGACAAGGAATACTTGGCCATAGTCGTAGCCTTCAAGGCGTGGAGGTGTTACCTAGAGGGAGCCAAGACCACAGTATACACTGACCACTGCAGTCTTAAGTACCTGAAGTCGCAGCCGACGCTCTCACAACGACAGGTGCGGTGGGTGGATTTCTTGGAAACTCACTTCCACTACGACATTGTCTACAAACCCGGGCTCCACAACAAGGCTGACGCGTTGAGCCGCCCAGGTCATGTAGCAGGCATCCAGCTCGACGGCATGAACCCTCTGCTCAAGGGTTTCTTCCAACATGGGTACTCCGTGGATGGCGAGATAGCAACGGCAGAGAAACAGAAGTTGTTACAGTGGGAGAAAGACTTAGCGGTAAGGAAGGGTTCAGGAAAGATTTGGGTACCAAATTACGCCCCGCTACGGCAGATCCTATTGGAGGAGTTTCACGACGTACCATATGCGGGACATTTCGGGAGCAACAAGACGTTAGCGGGAATAGCGAAGTATTACTACTGGCCCCGGATGGCAGCAGACGTGCAGCAGTTCGTCACCTCCTGCGACACGTGCCAGCGGATGAAGAGTAGCAAGCAGAAGAAAGCAGGGTTACTTCAGCCTCTACCCGTACCGGAGCAGCCATGGCAGGTCGTTAGTCTCGACTTCATCACAGGACTTCCCTCGACCTCACGGGGACATGATTCCATCAGCGTAGTCATCGATAAGTTCTCCAAAATGGGTCACTTCATACCGACCAACGCCACCGCTACAGCTGAAGCAACTGCTCGACTCTTCTTCGACCGCATCATCACCATCCACGGCATCCCCGCTACACTCATCTCAGACAGAGACCCAAAATTCACGAGTAAGTTCTGGAAGGAGCTTATGGGACTGTTGGGGACTAAGCTTGCAATGTCTTCAGCATACCATCCCCAGACTGACGGACAGACGGAGCGACTCAATCAAGTGGTTGAACAGTTACTGCGCACAGCTTGCAAAGACGACATCAGCCACTGGGACACACAGTTACCGACCTTGGAGTTCGCTTACAACAACGCCTCGCATGCGGCCACAGGGAAAACCCCTTTCTTCCTGTGTTACGGACGGGAACCACTCACACCACAGCAGCCAACCACACCGGCACACGTCCAAGCCGCACACGACTTCGTCACCACCATGCAGCAGCTATGGGAGAAGACTCAGCGGCGTCTCACCACGATGCAGAACTCCCAGAAGCAGTATGCCGATCGTCAGCGACGGGATCACTCAGTAGCAGTCGGAGATCAGGTGCTTCTTGACACGCGCAACTTGAACCTGTCTCACCTCCCATCCAAACTCCGACCTCGCTTCTGTGGTCCTTTTCTCATGGAGGCACAGGTGACACCAGTTACATTCCGCTTGCGCTTACCAGATACGTGGAAGCTTCACAACGCTTTCCATGTTCAGCTACTGAAACCCTACAAGGACCCCAACCAACAGTTCCAGGGACGACAGCTACCGCCACCACCACCTGTTCTTGTGCAGGATGAACCCGAGTACGAGATTGCACGCATCCTCTCTCATCGGCGCCGCGGCGGCAAGACCTTCGAGTTCCTGATACGCTGGAAGGGATACGACCCCACTAAGGACAGTTGGGTTGCAGAAGCTGATATGGGCAACGCACGCCGTGCTCTCAAGGACTATCTTGTCAAGCAGGGTGTATCTCACGCCACCCAGCTTTGAGGGGGGGACGTGTGAGAGTACGACGGCTTATGCTTGTTATTCATGCTTGCTTTTATTCCCTTACGCTATTTCTAGCTTAGGTTTATTTTCTGCATGCATGAATTGCTTGATTCCTAGGCTAGGTGCTTTTCTATATTTTATTATAGTTATAAGCACCGTGCTAGGTTACACCGAATTCGGAGCTATTCGGTTGCCACCGAACTGCTTTCTACCGAATTCGGGAAGGGTCTGTTCGGGACGCTTCGCGACCCGCAGAACCTTCGCGTAACACCTGGTTACTGCCCCTTGTGTCGAGCCTATATATAGCCTCGTGTTGTACCCAGGTGATCATTCAATTTACATTCTCATTTCTGAACTCGATCCTCGATCCTCACAGCAGCCAGGCGTAGCATCGTTCCAAGCATTTGGGGTTGCTTTCATCCCCAAGGCTTCTGCGACTGTAATGGCTGATTTCTTGTCCAGATTGAGGATAGTCGGCGTCCTAGCGTCAAGGAGCTGGAACTCGGCGAGCCTCCTAGTTGGCTTCGGTCGAAGCGATGTACTCTGACTCGTTGGAGGGAACCATCACGTATCTAGAAGTTATGGCGATTACAGCGAGCCAACTCTCTGGTCATACTCCTCTTCGTCACGCATCCGGAAGTTCTCGTCATCACAGGTCAGGCGATCGACGAAAACCGGTGTCTGTGCGCTGCTAGCGTCGTATTCTCTGGCTCGACGCCGTTCTACAACCTTGTCTACTCCGACAATCTTGTCTTTGCTATTTCAGCAGAGATGCAGTGGCCTTGGTGAAGGCGTAGCTGCAGAGGAGACAAACCTGTTCTGACTTTCAGAATAGCTAGGCAAGAATGGATGAACTAGCAGAAGTTTGGGTACAAATATCAAACCCTAGTTGGGGTTGTACCCCATATTGGCTACCCCACTACAGCCTACAAGCATAATACAGTTTAACACACCCCCATAGGCAAAGTGGGGGAGAACAAAGGGTCACAAGACCAGTCCAGCAAAGCAAAGCAAAGCCCAGGGTGGATCACAACGTCACCACACTCCAAGCACAAGTAAAGGCCACAAGGCCAGTTCACATGCAGTGCTAGATATAGTACAAGACAAGCAACACAGTGATCAAAACCTAGCAAGCAAGCAACAAGATATATATAAAGTACAGTACAAAGAATGTCAAGCAGTGAGCAAGTGAGGAAACGTGGACACAAGGCCTAAAGAAGTACAGTGCCGCTGATGATCACTAGGCGGGAGCGCCTTGGTGAAGATATCAGCAGTGTTGGCCTTCGAGTCCACGTACACAAGCCGAAGCTGACCGCGCTGCTGAAGCTCTCGAGCAAGAAAGTAGCGAAGAGCAATGTGCTTCGTCCTATGCTCCAGTCTGTGCTCCTGACACAAGGCAAGAGCCGCCTTGTTGTCACCGTACAGAACTGGAGGAGAACTAGGCCGCTCTCCCAAGTCAGTCAGCAGGTAGGTGAGCCAGCGTAACTCCTGTGCAGCCATGGCTGTGGCGTAGATCTCAGCCTCACAACTAGAGCCGAGAACAGAGGAAGAGCGGGTGGACCGCCACGAGACAGAACCAGAGCCAAGGCTGAAGGTGTAACCCTGTGACGACCGCTGCGTAGCCAGGTCGTCCACCCAAGAAGCGTCCGAGTGACCAGTGAGGACAACTCTGTCGTGTCCTCCAAGCACCAGCCCCATGCCTGATGTACTGCACAAGTAACGCAGCACCCTCTTAGCCGCCTCCCAGTGCTCTCGCCTGTGTCTCCCAGGCGCAACGTAACGAGCAAGGATGCTAAGAGGGTACGCGAGGTCAGGTCGCGTGCAAGTCATCAGGTACATGAGGCAGCCTACAAGCTCTGGGTACGGGCCACTCGGCTCTACGGACTCGTCCGAAGGTGGAGCTGAGAGTGAGTGGCTGGTAGCCAGAGGTGTGGCCTGTGGTGAGGAGAACTGGAAGCCGAAGCGCTGAAGGACCTGCTGCACCATGTGTGACTGAGTCAGGGTGATGGTGCGGCGAGCTCTGTCCCGGGTGATCTGCAAGCCAAGGTAGCTACGCAGTTCACCCAGGTCAGTGCAGGTGTGTCTCTTCTGCAGCTCCGACTTCACACGAGCGAGTGCCTCAGTGTCAGCAGTAGCAAAGACCAAGTCGTCGACGTACACAAGAATGTAGAACGGCGGCAGCGACGTGTCTGTGCGCAGAAACAGCGACGGGTCAGCAGTAGACGGCGCGAACCCAAGAGCCGCAAGTGTAGTCCTCAGTGTGTCGTGCCACTCACGTGGCGCCTGGCGGAGACCGTAGACTGGCCGGCGGAGGCTCCACTGGGTACCAGCAGGAAACGACCCAGTAAAGCCAGGTGGGCAGCGCAGCCAGATCTCCTCGTGCAGGCTGCCCTGCAGGAACGCTGTGCTGAAGTCAAGAGAGTGAAGCTCGTAGTCACGCTGAGCAGCAACGTGCAGCAGAACCCGAAGAGTGGTCATCTTCGGGGTGGGGGAGAAGGTCTGGAAGAAGTCGACCCCCTGACGCTGACTGAAGCCTCTAGCAACGTAACGAGCCTTGAAGACAGGCGGAGAACCTGGCGGCCGCTTCACCCTGAAAATCCACATGCCATCGACGATGTTCGCCCCAGGAGGGGGAACCTCGTCGACGTAGGTGCCTGTGGACTTCCAGGATGCCATCTCTGCGTCCATGGCTGTCCGCCACTGAGAGGAGTAGGGACCCGAGATCGCCTCTGCGTAAGTGCGCGGAGTGGGGATGTCTAGTGCATCCGGGTCTCCCTCAGGGGCAAGCAACCAGGCCACGAGATGAGGTACAGCAGCCGCAAGAGAGTCAAAGTCCTCCTGCCTGTCCTCAAGGACGTCCGTGCCAAGAGCACACTCACCCTCGACGGACGGAGGACAGACAGACGCAGACTCAGGCTCAGCAACAAGGCTAGCAGCGTAGTCTAGACGACAGGCAGCAGCAAAGTCAACCAACTCAGCGACCAGAGCAGACGCAGCAGAGGACTCAAAGGTAGGGTCAGTGACAACAGTAGCTAGGAGACGCGTGACTGTAGGGTGCTCAGCGCGATACCGGTCAGACTCAGGGTCCGGAACGGCAGGCAAAGAGGACGCAGGAGGAGACGGTAGAGGGACACGCCGAGGAGCAGTAGAGGGACGCAGAGTCATGTAGTGAGTGCCTGGGACAGGAGGAGGACGCTCACGACGGACACGACTACCAGCGCGAGCAGGACGAACAGGTGACGCAGGACGAGACTCAGGCTCACGACGCTCTGTAAGACCTCCTGTGGGACCAGTGTAAGGAGAGGGAGCAGGGAGAGGCGAGGCAGGCGGTAACTGTGACTGCGGCTGGACAGGCGGAGGACACTCTACGGAGGGAGGAGGACAAGGAGGAGGAGCCTGCCCAAGAACCTGCTGAAGGAGCGGGACGAAGTACGGTCGCGGCCGGGTCCGCAGCACCAGCAGCAGCTCCAACGGCCGGGTCCTCAGCACCAGCAGGAGTACGAAGCAGAAGAGACTCCAGCGGCCGGGTCCTCAGCACCAGCAGGAGCTCCAACGGCCGGGTCCCCAGCACCAGCAGCAGCGCCACCGCTCAGGTCCTCAGCTCCAGCAGCAGCTCCACCAGGCGGGTCCGCAGCACCAGCAGTAGCGCCACCCCCAGAGTCGGCAGCTCCAACTCCGCTAGCACCGCCAGCGCCAGGGTCCCCAGCTCCAGCAGCTCCAGTCGCAGTGCTCCCAGAACAACCAACCCGGCAGCTCCAGTACCCCCAGTACGAGCACCCCCAGGACGAGCAGCCCCAGCACCCCCAACTCCAGCCGAGCCACTAGGACGGCGAAAGCGCCGGACGTACCAGTCACGAAGCTGCTGCGGTGTGAGAGACTGCTCAGCACCCCGAACCGGAGCACCCCCAGACGCAGTAACCCGAGGCTCCGTAGGCTCAGTAGCAGCACCCCCAGGCTCAGTACCCGCAGGCTCAGTACCCGCAGGCTCAGCACCCCCAGGCTCAGCACCCCCAGGCGGCAAACTCTCAGGCACAGTACCCTCAGCTCCAGCACCCGTAGTCCCAGCACTCCCAGGCCCCGCACCCGCAGGCTCAGCACCCCCAGGCTCAGCACCCCCAGGCTCAGCACCCCCAGGCTCAGCACTCCCAGCAGCACCACCCGCAGCAGCACCTGAGTCACCTGTGAACTCGACAGGCTCAGCGACGGGAGGAGGGTCTACCTGAGAGACACCTGAAGGAGCAGGACCCTGAGGGGGAAGGGGGTCTACCGGAGGGGGACCAGGAGCAAGGAAAAGCGGCGGGGGAGGGAGGGGGGCAGTGCGGTAGGGGAAGAGACGGTAAAAAGGGACCGACTCGTCAAAGGTAACATCCTCGCGAGGTGGGGTGGTAAAACTGCCAGCCAGGCGCGTCAGGGACAAAGCCAAGGAAGACACAGGGAAGCGTGCGGGAGGAGAGCTTGTCCGCGGACGTATCGCGGACAAGGGCACGAGCACCCCACACCCGGAAGCGCGACGCATCGCCAACCTCCCCCGTCCAACGCAGTGTGGGCGAGGTCTCCGGCAAGGAGACACGGGGCCAGAGGTTGAGCTGATGCGCGGCGTACCGGACAGCAAACGGCCACAGAAAATGGGGAGCCGCCGCGTGGACCAAGGAGGTACGAGCGACCTCCATGACCAGGCCAATGCGGCGCTCAGCAACCCCATTCTGCTGTGGGGAGTCCGGAAGCGTGAAGGTCTGCTCGATGCCCTCCGCCTGACAGAAGGTCCTCAAGAGATCGGAGGAAAACTCACCACCTCTGTCAGAGTGCAGACGCAGGACAGGAAGATCCGTCCGGAAACGGCGGCGGAGCTGGAGACGAACTGTGCGGATCCAAGGGATCAGAACAGCAGGGACCTCACCCTTGGTGCGCAAGGGGAAGACCGTGGTGTAACGCGAGTAGTCGTCGACAACCAGCAAAAAGTACCGCTCACCGCCCTGGCCACGAACGCGGGCTGGGCCCCACACGTCCAGGTGGAGGGTCTGCAGAGGAGCCTCTGTCGGGGGGAACGAGGAGGAGTGAGGAGCGGCGCGCTGCCGCCCCTCGACGCAAGGAAGGCAAGGCGGCGCAGGCGAGGCAGGGAGGGGAGGGAGGGACCTGGGAAGACCAGACACAAGGTGGCGACGGTGCATGCCACGAAGGCGTGGCAAGGAGGGGTGACCCAGGCGGTGGTGCCAGAGAAGAGTCTGGTGCGACAGGGAACGACACTCACAGGCGTGGGCTACCAGACCTGACGCAGACACCTGACCGACAGCAGCGACCTGAGGAGACGCAGTGGTCAGTGTGTAGAGACTCGACCCCGGCCGACGGGTAAACGTAGCCAGGTGACGGCCTGTCCTGGAGCACGTGCAGATCGCCACACGCTGTCCGCCAGGGGTAAAGGTGTCAACCCACTGATCCTGGAGGACAGCGTTGCTCACCAGGTTCGTCGAGAACGAGGGGAGGTGGAAACCCGACAACGAGCCAGACGGAACCGCCGGACAAGGGAGGACAGTGGTGGACTGGGCAAGGACTGGGCCCCCAGAGGGGTCAGCCAAGGAGACTGGGACCGGTGCAGGAAGCGGTGTGAGCTCAGTACTGTCACGAAAGAAGCAACGGGAAGCACCTGAGTCAAGCGTGAAGGTGTGACAGGCCTCAGCCGGTGCGGTACCTGAGAGAGCAGTCTCTGTGGGTGCTGTACCTGAGAGAGCAGACTCGAAACCAGCCAGGACAGCACTGGGGGGGGCAAGTACAGGGGGCACCATACCAGAGAGAGCAGACTCACTAGTACCCAGGGCAGCGGGCTCTATACCTGGGTCAAGCGGCACACACAAGTAACAGTCTCCCTCGGCACTAACAGTCAATGCATACATGGCAGCAATAATAGCATCATAGTCAAGAGCAAAGACATCAACACCAGCCCTCATGAGCTCAGCCCAGCGGGGGCGCTCAACATCCGCGCCCATCTCCTCACGCCAAGCGTCGTCAAGGCGGGAGAAGCAGCGGTACGGGGTGTGGAACCTCCCACACGTCTGTCCCTTGCGGTCACCTGTGCGAATGACATAAGAACAGCGGCCACTGCCCCCCGACGTCCCACGCTGAGCAAGCCACTCACGAAGCTGCTGGGTCGTCTGGGGACGCTGCTGCTGCTGGGAGCTCTGGCCCGAGCCAGTGCCTCCACTCCGACCGCCGCCGCCACCACTACCACCGCTCCGACCGCCACCGCCACCACCGCCACCACCGCCACCGCCGCCACCGCCGCCACTACTGCCACTGCTTCCTCCGCCGCCCCCGCCTCCACCACCGACCCCACTCCCACCAGCGCTCCCGCCACCGCTCCCTCCAGCACCGCCTCCCCCCCCACCTCCCCCACCTCCTCCCCCCCCAGCGCCACCACCACCACCCTTGCCCCCCTTGCCCTTGCCGGTGCGGCGCCTCCCACCAGGAGCAGAAGCAGCGCCAACAGACTCAGCACCAAGGAAGTCAACAGCAGCAGCAGCAGCGTAGGAGGGAGCGAGGGGAGAGGGAGAACACCCCTCAAAGATGGGGGTGCGAGGAGCGCCACGAGCAGCACCAACAGCTACAATGCTCTTTTCGGCCGCGAGCAGCTGCTCCTCTAGGAGGGCGACTGTGAGCTCAGTGGGACAGCGAGCAAGGAAGTGGTCTCGAACTGAGCGGAGGGTGTCAGGGAGACGGGTGACTATGAAGTGGAGTGTCCAGTACAGTGGAGGGGGGTTCTTAGCGCAGAACTCGGTGGGAAGGGCGGCACGCAGGCGAGCATCACTAGTGCGAAGGTGGGTGATAAGATCGGCGACTGTAGTAAAGGTGGACAGATCGGGGAACAGGTACGGCAGCATGAGGCGGCTAAGCTCGGCTGTGGCAGGCGAGGAGTAGCGAGCAACGACAGCATCGTACAGGGCCTTAGCGGATTTGCAGTCGCCAAAATGCTCGAGCTCAGCTAGCGGCAGGTGACTACGAATGGCTAGGCGAGCAGCTGCGTCACGAGTCTGCCAGTGGGAACGAACACTAAGCTCGGCTGTGGCAGCAGGAGCAGCGGCAGCACCAGACGCGTAGTCATAGAGGGAGATGTGGTCCGTGCTATTGCTCATAAGATACAACTGCAGGTCGTCGAGCCAGGAAGTGAACTGCACGGGACGGCCCTCAGCATCGAAGGAAAGAACGCGAATAGAGGCCATAGCTCAGGCGTGAGGGCACAGCAGAGCAGCGGCAGCAGCAGAGGGGACGCAGCAAGCGGGCAGTGAGGCAGCGGGCGGCGCTGCGAAGCAGGTAGCGGGCGGGCGGGCGGCGCTGCGAGCGGGCAGCGAAGCGGGCGGGCCGCGAAGCGGGCAGCGAGCGGGCGGGCGGGCTGCGAAGCGGGCGGGCCGCGAAGCGGGCAGCGAGCGGGCGGGCGGGCTGCGAAGTGGGCGGGCCGCGAAGCGGGCAGCGGGCGGGCGGGCTGCGTAGCGAGCGGGCCGCGAAGCGGGCAGCGAGCGGGCGGGCGGGCTGCGAAGCGGGCGGGCCGCGAAGCGGGCAGCGAGCGAGCGGGCTGCGAAGCGGGCGGGCCGCGAAGCGGGCAGCGAGCGGGCGGGCGGGCCGCGAAGCGGGCAGCGAGCGGGCGGGCGGGCCGCGAAGCGGGCAGCGAGCGGGCGAGCGGGCTGCGAAGCGGGCGGGCCGCGGAGCGGGCAGCGAGCGAGCGGGCTGCGAAGCGGGCGGGCCGCGAAGCGGGCAGCGAGCGGGCGGGCGGGCTGCGTGGCGGGCGGGCCGCGAAGCGGGCAGCGAGCGGGCGGGCGGGCTGCGAAGCGGGCAGCAGGACGAGCGGGCTGCGAGCGGGCGGCTCGGCGGGCGGGCGACACTGCGAGGGGCGCGCGAGGGCGCTAGTGAGGGGCGCGCGAGGGCGCTAGCAAGGGGCGCGCGAGGGCGCTAACGAGGGGCGCGCGAGGGCGCTAACGAGGGTGCGCGCGAGGGCGCTAACGAGGGGCGCGCGAGGGCGCTAACGAGGGCGCACGAGGGCGCTACGAGGCTAGGGCACGGGGTAGCGTGGTAACCGCATGCGAGCGGTGGTGGGCCCTTAAAAAAAACGGTCGGTAGGTCCTAGGGACCTCCTGCTCTGAATACCATTTCAGAATAGCTAGGCAAGAATGGATGAACTAGCAGAAGTTTGGGTACAAATATCAAACCCTAGTTGGGGTTGTACCCCATATTGGCTACCCCACTACAGCCTACAAGCATAATACAGTTTAACACTGACCTAGGTGAGATGCGTCGCTATCTCGGCATGCAAATCACTTGGAATATAGCACCACACTGACTCAGTCACACATTGTGCAATAGATCCTCACACAGTTCCGTTTTCAGTTCTCTTTGCTACATGCCACCCCTCTTGCTATTGACCATGGGCTCACTGCTGCTGAATTTGACAAGCCTGGTCAGTACGCAGAGCTAGTGGGGTGCCTTTTGTACCTGATAACTAGCACTCATCCAAACCTCGCCTATTATCTCATTTGCAACTGGGACACACCGACCCGCCTACTGATCGCCAGCTAAAAGGATGGTGCGCTATCTGACGAGTTCATCATGTGGCTTGTGCTTGGAGGGCGACAATTAGTCAGACTCGCCGGACACACTTGTCAGAATATAATGCTTGTCTAGTCTGTAGTGGGGTACTCAATAGTGAGTATAACCCTTTTAGGGCTTGCTATTTGTACCCCCCTCTTTTCTAGTTCAAACTCTCTTCTGTTTCTCTTTCGTGTACCCTAAACCCTAGCCATGGCTTCTTAGCCTTAGCTAGTATTCTAGCAACACTAACGTGGTGTGGGCAGACAATGGCGACAATCACATTTCTTCCGAGGGCGTTAGCCAGGGCTCTGGAGCTGTCTCGAAGAGGTTGACGCGTTCGTCGTTAATTGTTTATTCTGGTGTTGACGCAAAAGATTTACACCGATGTTATGGCTGCGCATGAGCTCTTCTGGTTAACCTTCTTGCTCACCGACCTTCGTGAGTCGCCTTGCTATGCCTCCGTCCTATTCTCTAACAACAGGGTCATGATGCTCCTGTGTTGAGAGCCTTGAATGGAGGGTAAAGAGAAGCACGTCGAGTTGTGGTACTTCCTGCTACGTGGGAACCACACGTAATATAAGTGGCCATAGAAGCCAACACTGCTGATATGTTGCATAGGGCGCTTCAGCCTTGTGATCACCAGCGAGTTTGCTAACAGATTGGCCATGTATCAGCATGTCCTCTCCGAATTGTCTCATGATCTTTGTATTGTGATGCTGCTTATATACAAATTAGGGCAATACACCTATCCTAGCCCGTGTGACAAATGGCCACAAATTGACTTTCGAAGTTCGACTTTACACAATAAAACTCGAGTCGCGCCCAAATTTCGTAGGTTACCAGGCTTAGACGAAGTAGCTCGTGACCGAATCCGCATTGAGTAACGCGATACGATGTTCGTAGTCGTCGCAAAAGTTGCAGATTCACTGTGTACGAGCAGAAGAGGTAAAGGTAAAGGTAAAGGTTATAGGGGAAACCCCCTTTGATATTACCTTGGCTGTCGGCCGTAATCCGCCTTCCCCATGTGTTTACACGCCTCGCTGGGTAACGAGGTTGACCTATCCACTCCCAGATGAGCACCTGTGTAGTCCCCTTTAGTGAGGACTAGCTGTAAACGCCGCAGGGGGGATTTGATCCCGGGACCTCATCTTTCGAAAGTGAACCAGCTAATAGCTGGGCCACTTCATGATGTGTACGAGCAGAAGAACACACATTTGGATAAACGTGCATGTGAAAATTTGACCCCAGCTGATTGTCCTACTGTTTTGTCAATCTTTGAACTTGGACACAAATCGCAAACAAGTGGACGAAATTAACTATATGGGTTACCACCCACAGTCGACCTATTTTAAAAATTCTACACCAAAAGACACTGTGTTTTCACGAAATGCTTAGAACCAGCCCCAACCACAAGTTCTATTTTGTGAAGATGGAAATCACCAATTGGTTCATTTTGAGCTTGATCGCAGATGTTCCACGTCAGAATCTCTTGTGAACCGGTGGTTGTGATGTGTTTCATTCACGTGGTCCCCACATCTTGCACTTTCACGCACATTTGTGGCAAATATTCCCTGCATGCGGGGAAAACATCTAGCCCGCTGAGTCACCACATTTCCACCACCTCACTTCGGAGCCTCATCTTCCCGCCAATTTGAGCACCGTACATCCGTTCATTAGTAGCTCAAATTTGGGCCATTTTCAGGTGCGAACTCTGCAGTTAAGGAAATGTATTCAGGTGTGATCCCGTCGCATATTTCCAAGTCTCTGTTGCGCCTTGTACACACGTGCCGGAATAGAGCCTTGGAAAGATACGCCACTTAAATCTGTACTCGCTGAGGGAAATTAATGGAAAACATGCGCGACGCGACAGGCGCCGAACTTCTCTCAAACCCATCGACCAAGCTCGCACCACAGATAGGGCGATCCGAACCTCGGCCAAATGGATCGACCTACATGCGCTTCCACGGTTTTTTTATGCTGCAAAAGATTCATAATGGGCGTTACAGGTGCCATCTTGTTTTACGGTCAGAATCGCAAAATTGCATCTTGAGGTTCCGAATTTACGTCTTACGTCACTTCAGTCCAGTCGTGCCAACAAGGGCTGTCTTGTGCTAACTTTCTTTGGTCTATTTTTTTATCCGGTGTAAAACAAACTAAAAGCCGTAGGGAGGCAGGCACCACTTTTAAGCATCAACCCTAAACACCTTCGAAGTTTCCGTGTTTAGGGTTGATGCCTCCCGAATTGCGCCCCTGTATTTAGGGGTTTATTTTTTGTCAGCCCCAGGTTAGATATGGTGCCCCTTAAATGTTTCAGAAAATCGCGATGGACACGTGGCCAAAAATATGTCAGTAAACAAGAAACGTGGCACGCGCGCCAAACATATTCGCGCTACTGAGACAATGACTTGTCTGTCATTATCGCAAAAGCGCATGTAGGTCGATTCATTTGGCCGAAGTTCGGATCGCTCTACCTGCGGTGCGAGTTTGGTCGATGGGATTAAGAAAAGTTCGGCGCCTGTCGCATCGCGCAATTTTTCCGAAATTAATGCGAAATTAATGCGCTCACACACGGTTTGTTTACCGAAGCTACCAGGAAGTGTTAGGACGTGCCCCGAAAAAACAAAACTAAAAGCTTTAGTGACCCTGGACGCATTTTCGGGAGATCAGCCCTAAACACGGGAACCTCCTAGTGTTTAGTGTTGATGCCTCCGCAAGGTTTTCGTGACAAACAAAAAAAAAACCCAATCGGAACGGAATCGAATCGGGAGGCATCAACCCGAAACACCAGATGGGTGCCCGTGTTTAGGGTTGATCCCTCCCGAAACTGCTTCCAGGTTCGCTAGGGTTTTTATTTTATTTTTTTTTTCTTTCGGGTAGCCTTAACAGCTTTGGGTAGTTTGGTCTGGGCATGTTGTATGTTTGACTTCCGTCAGGATGTGTCAGAGCCAAAAAAAAAAAATTTCGTCAGCTGAACGACATGTGAGTGGCGAGTCTGCGCATGGCACTGTTGCGGCAAGTGTGTACAGTGTCGTAACAGTGCCGTAACATATTTGGATCGCACCTGAACACATTTACTGTACTTTAGAGATCGCACTTGAAAATGGCCCCTCAAATTTCCATTCACCCCGCCACACCGCCCGCCGACCGAGCCTGCGTCCTCCCTCCCTCCTCGCCCACATGATGTGCTGTTGGGGCCCTGTCCGTAAGAGATCTCACCACACTCAGAGCCCCAAAACCACATCGAACTTATTCACATCACACTACACCACGCTGTAACACCAGGTAAGTGGAAACGCAACGCGCATTGGGAAAAGCATGCCATTCAGCTCTTGCCATCTCCTCCCCACCAGTTCCTCACCTCACCTCATCAAACGTGACACATAAGTGAAAGCTGAAAGCTGAAGCCAGCAGCGCCTTCACCTCCAGTCCCACCCTGTCACTCACTGCTCACCTCTTTTCTCCTGCCTTCACACTCCCTTGCACACCGCGGCAGAAGCATTCCCCACACACCGCGATCTCTCTCCTTTCCCATATCAAGTAAATGGCTGCCATTGTCGCAAAGGCCCAGGCGTGTCTTGCCGTCCCGCAAGGCGCGGTCGAGCAGCCCGGCTGCCGGCCAGCCGGCCTCCCGGGAGCGCGCAGGGTCGGTCTGAACGCAGCGCTCGCTCCAAGCCTCACCACAGCCGCGCCGCTGAAGCGAGCGGCTCGGCGGCGTTCGGGGGTTGCTAGATGCTCCATAGCGCCTCAAGCTCCCAGGTGAGCGACTAGAAGCTGCTTAACTATTTGCGAGATGGTCCGCCTACATGTTTTGTACTTTCTGCTGTCTTCCGACGCTGGCTCGATTCGTTCCCTAAATAATGGCACCATTCGCGTGTCATCTCCCGTCCATTGCTCGCCGCAGCGCGCCCAAGGAAGTGTCGGAGGAAGGGAGCGGCAGCAAGGGCTTCGGCGTTTTCCGTCTCACGTACGACCTCAAGGAGGTGAGCCCGTTGCCGCCGCCGCCGCCGCCGCCGCCGCCGGTGACGCGCTGCCGATCGCCAGCACGCAGAGACTGGCGAGTGGTCTGGCTTTGCAAAAGAACTGCACAGAGCATCGTCATGGCGACTTTCCAGACGCCAAAGGTCATTTCTTTACAGCGACAGGCACACGAAGCATCAGTGTCGTTCTTGCTTCGCAACGTCGCGCCGCGCTTTGATCCCGTTTGTCGTTCGCGGCTGTTCGACGTCCTCGTTCGTGCCTGGCCCGCTCTTGCTCACGTGGTCCCGTTTGCTCCTTCGGGTGCTCTTTGCACGCGCCCTTGCTTTCGCGTTGCTCGTGCTCATCACGCCAGGAGGAGCACGAGCGGCGCAATTGGAGCAAGACCATCCGCGTGGCGGTGTCGGGCGCGGCGGGCATGATCTCCAACCACTTCCTCTTCAAGGTGCGCCCGCGCTCGCCTGCGCTCGCCCGCGCTCGCCCGCGCTCGCCCGCGCTCGCCCGCGCTCACCCGCGCTTGCGTCTTTCGTGTCGCGCCAATGCGTTGCCTGTTGTTGGGGTCCGCTGCGGATTGCCATCATCCGTCGCCCCTGCTGCTGCGCCCCTGCTGCTGCCCCTCGCTGCTGCGCCTCTCTGCTGCACGTCTCTTCTGCGGCCAGCATAGAATTTTCAGTGTAGTCCCTTCTGCGCCTCCTAGCTCCCTTTCTACCACCTTCTTCCGCGCCTTCTCACTCTGCCTCTGCTCTCACCGGCTCAATCTCGGTTTATTACTTTATCTGCTATTGTTTCGATTTCTTCATTGACAACTACAAAGTAGATAACAGTTTCATATTCAAAACAGAATCTTTATTGTTCGGGGTAAATATTTGTTGAGAATGTTGAAACAACTGAGTACGAATTGTCGTCAAAGAACTGCAAATTGAATTTCCTCGGTGAAGTATATGTGCATCACAGGTTCGAAATTGAACATAGCCTGAGCTTGCCCATTTTCCTTTCAGTTGGCGTCAGGAGAGGTGTTTGGTCCAAACCAGCCCGTGGCTATCAACATGCTCGGTTCTGAGCGGTCCAAGGAGGCGCTGGAAGGTAAGAAGATTGTGAGAAGGGGAGTGTGAGAAGGGGAGTGTGAGAAGAAGAGTGTGAGAAGGGGAGTGTGAGTTGAGGAGATTGAGACGACGAGTGTCAGATGAGGAGTGTGAGAAGAATGTGGGAAGAGGAGGGTGAAAGGCCAATGGGAGGGTGGGGAGGGTTGAGCTCTCATATAGCGTACCACTCGCTGCTCTGGTGGGATCGCCCCAAGAAAACAAAGGCCCCTGCTTTGCAAATGTGCTCTCACCTGCTGCAAATAAACTTGAGTGTTTTCATCACTGGAAAAGGCATAACCTTCAGTGCGTTTTCAATCTGACTTTTAGTGGTATATGTTACCTGCCTTGGGATCATACCGCTCCCCCCCTTGCATCATCACACCCTGCTGACTCCCACAGCAACCGCCCCGTACCTCCCTGTATTTTACCGCCTTCTGCCGTCCTGTACCGTTCTCTACCGGCCTGTGCCGGCCTATGATGCCGCATGTTTCCTCATTCCATCTCTCTCCCCTTCTCCACCAAATCCTTTCCTCACCTCCAGTCCCCCCCTTTCCTCCCCCCACTACCACCATGAGTGGTGATAAAGTTGGAGGGCTCTCTCTTCCCTCTCTTGAGGGAGGTGAGCATCAGCATCGATGCGTGCACGGCCTTTACTGACGTGGACTAGGCACTGCTCATCGGCACCGAGCCCAATGGAGCCCCTCTTCCTCCTTTCCCTGCCCACCAGGAGTGGCGATGGAGTTGGAGGACTCGCTCTTCCCGCTGCTGCGCGAAGTCACCATCAGCATCGATGCGCGCGCTGCCTTCAAGCATGTGGACTGGGCGCTGCTCATCGGCGCCATGCCCAATGAAGTCCGCCTTCCTCATTTCCCCTCTCCCCACCAGGAGTGGCAATGGAACTAGAGGACTCGCTCTTCCCGCTGCTGCGGGAGGTGAGCATCAGCATCGACGCGCGCACGGCCTTTGCTGACGTGGACTGGGCGCTGCTCATTGGTGCCAAGCCACGCGGCCCCGGCATGGAGCGCGCCGACCTGCTCGACATCAACGGCCAGATCTTCGCCGAGCAGGTGCGGTGCGGATTGGATGCGATGCCGGCCGTTGGATCTTGAATGTTTGGATGGTTCAGCTCAGGCGGCCCATGTGGGGGTGGGGAAGGGGGTGGGCCGTTGTGGGTGGGCATGGAGCGCGCCGACCTGCTCGACATCAACGGCCAGATCTTCGCCGAGCAGGTGGGCGTGTGAGATGGAGCAAGTGAGCAGTTTGGTTCGGATTGGGTGGGCTGGCTGGGAGGTTTGAGGGGCAAACGAGGAGCTCCTTTCAGGGTGTGCTCCGGGCAGGGCACACCTTCTCAACATTAATGATTAGGACTACGCTGTGTGGAGCGAAGTGTTTTGCTCTTTCGGTGTTTCACCCTTCCTGTACTTGCGTTCGTGCTTCCGTGCTGCCTGCCACTGTCTGCGTGTCTACGTGTGTCTCCACACAGGGCCGGGCGCTGAACGATGCGGCAAACCCCAACGTGAAGGTCATCGTCTTTTGAGACGTCTCTAACGTTGCTGCTTGCTGCGTGCTGCCTGTGCGAACGTGTCGCCATGCATGCAGGGCCGGGCGCTGAACGATGCGGCAAACCCCAACGTGAAGGTCATCGTCTTTTGAGACGTCTCTAACGTTGCTGCTTGCTGCGTGCTGCCTGTGTGAACGTGTCGCCATGCATGCAGGGCCGGGCGCTGAACGATGCGGCAAACCCCAACGTGAAGGTCATCGTCTTTTGAGACGTCTCTAACGTTGCTGCTTGCTGCGTGCTGCCTGTGTGAACGTGTCGCCATGCATGCAGGGCCGGGCGCTGAACGATGCGGCAAACCCCAACGTGAAGGTCATCGTCTTTTGAGACGTCTCTAACGTTGCTGCTTGCTGCGTGCTGCCTGTGTGAACGTGTCGCCATGCATGCAGGGCCGGGCGCTGAACGATGCGGCAAACCCCAACGTGAAGGTCATTGTTGTCGGCAACCCCTGCAACACCAAGTGAGCCCTCCTCGCTTTTGAGGGCTCGAAAAGATCGTTTGTGCATTGAAGGAAGCTCCCTTACGTTTTGAGGTCGTGCTGGCTTTGATATGGCGGGGTTTGGAAGCTTCAGTAGCTGTTATCAGACCCTGAGCTTCCGACCTTGCCTGCACCCCCCTGCCTGCTGCCCTCCTTGCTGCCCCCACTCCACTCCACTCCACTCCACTCCACTCCACTCCACTCCACTTCACTCCACTCCACTCCACTCCACTCCACTCCACTCCACTCCACTCCACTCCACTCCACTCCACTGCACTCCGCCCCACCTTGGCAGTGCGCTGATCTGCCTGAAGAACGCGCCCAAGCTGAACCCCAGGAACTTCCACGCACTCACCAAGCTGGATGAGAACCGCGCCAAGTGCCAGGTGCGTGCATGCGTGGGGGGCGGCTGCTCTGGCGCCTGCTGCGTGCCTCGCCAAGTGCCAGGTGTGTAGGGGGCGGCTGCTGCGTCGGAGGCTGATGCGGCTGGCGGGGGAAAAGGTGGGTGGGGATGGTGGGTGGGGATAGTGGGACCGCATGTGCACGTGTGCCTGCTGCAGAGGCCCTCTGGTGGTAAAGACCCTGTTGATATAGCATTGCTTGCTACAGTCCGCGTTTGAGCCACCTCAGGAGCACTGTCATCTCCTCCTCTCTCCCCTCTCTTGAGCGTCCTTTCACCACCTTTGATGAACACCGCTTTTCAGTCGACGCAAATGCCTTTCCCTCGTGTTCTATGCGCTGTACCGCCATTGATACGCATTTCCTCCCACCTTCCTCCCTGCTATACTCTCTCTTCATGCCTTTCCATGGCTGTTTGTTCATGTCCGTCTGTTCATGCATGTCTGTCTGTGTGTGTGGGTGGGTGTGCGTGGTCACAGCTAGCGTTGAAGGCGGGGGTGTTTTACGAAAAGATATCCAACATGACCATCTGGGGCAACCACCATGCTGACCTGCTCTCCCCCCTCTCCCCCCTCCTCCCCCTCTTCCCCCTCTCCCCCCTCTTCCCCCTCTTTCTCTGTGCGTGTTGTCACAGCTAGCGCTCAAGGGGGGGTGTTTTACGACAAGATATCCAACATGACCATCTGGGGCAACCACTCCACCACCATGGTGCGCCACGTCACAATCCTTCGGGGCCACACTGACCACACCACACCACACCATACCGCACCATACCACCATGGTGTCACCATGATTATACTGACCTGCTATTCCACCTCTTCCTCAGCTTTTCTCAAAATCTCGACCATTCCTATTTTCTCTCCCCTTTTCCATTTCGTCTTGGCCCTATTCTCGGTGCTTCTCTCCTCGCCTATCCCTTATCTCCTCTACTTTGTTTGTGCTCGCACTCAGACCTCCTTCCGCTCTCGAATCCCCTCATCTTCATCTTCTCCTCTCCCTTACCCACCTCTTCCAACACGTACCTGGTTTCGCAAATGCTCGCATTCTTGGCGTCCCAGCAACACTCCTCTCCCCACTTCTCACCTTGTCACCTTCATCCCTCTCGCCCCTTCTCACCTTCACCGTCTCACCTCTTCTCACCTTCACCCTCTCGCCCCTTCTCCTCCCACCAGGTGCCTGACTTTGTGAATGCGCGCATTCTGGGCTTCCCGGCAACGGACGTCATCCGCGACCGCAAGTGGCTCAAGGAGGAGTTCACCCCGCAAGTGCAGACGGTGGGTTGGAGGGATGCACGGTGGGTGGAGAGGTGATGGGTGTGCGAGGGGTTAGGGCATGCTGTGGCACGGGTTAGAAGGCTCATCACCGCAAGTGGCTTGAGGAGGAGTTCACCCCGCAAGTGCAGACGGTGGGGTGGGGGGATGCATGGGTGGGCGGGAGGGGTAGGGTGGAGAGGACCGAGAGTGCCATGAAGGGGGGGAGAGACATGGGCGGTGCATGGCGGGAGCAGTTCACACCGCAAGTGTAGACGGTGGGTGGGGGGCCAGGGTGGGGTGGAGAGAAAGGGCTTAAATATTCAAGTGGGTGGCAGGGCGTGGCATGTGCCGACTTTTGAGGCGCCTCACAAGTGGGTGGCAGGGCGTGGCATGTGCTTACGTCCTTTCCTCATTCTTCCACTCCTCACTTCATCCTCCCTCTACCACTACCCATCCCCCCTCTTCCCCTTCCCCCGTCCTTCTTCCCACAGCGTGGTGGCGCACTGATTAAGAAGTGGGGGTGGTCGTCAGCAGCATCTATCGCCGTGTCGCTAGTGAATGCCAACAAAGCGCTCACTCACCCTAAACTCTGCTCTCCCTGTGTGTGTACCTCTTCCCTCCCCTCTCCCTCTTCCCACAGCGTGGTGGCGCGCTCATCAAGAAGTGGGGACGCTCATCAGCAGCATCTACAGCCGTGTCCCTGGTGGACGCCATTAAAGCACTCACCACACCCACGCCCGAGGGCGACTGGTTCTCATCGGGCGTGTACACCAAGGGCAACACCTACGGCATCGATCAGGACATTATCTTCAGCCTTCCATGCCGCTCCAAGGTGCGTGCCATGCCATGCCATGCCATACCATGCCATACCTGCGAGTGTGCATGTGTGCGCGCGTCTTTCCCACCTATGAGCGCTCACCACGCCGACGCCCGAGGGAGACTGGTTCTCATCGGGCGTGTACACCAAGGGCAACACCTACGGCATCGATGACGACCTCATCTTCAGCCTGCCCTGCCACTCCAAGGTGCGTGCCACCTCTGCCATGCCATGCGTGCTATGACAGTGCCTGTGTGGCTGGGGTGGCTGGGGTGGCTGGGGTGGCTGGGGTGGCTAGGATGGCCGTTTTCCTCGCTCACTACGCACCCCATCCCACCCCCGCCCTTTCCTTGTATCATTTTGAGAGCTCTCGAAAGGTGTGGCCTGTTCAGTGTGCGCGGGTGGATTGCGAATGGCATATGCTGGCTTCAGCCAGCCGTGTTGCATCTAGGCGGAAGATGATGCTATCTCTCCCCCAGTCATTTACACTCACGAAGTTCCATGATTTGTCCCTCTGCCTTCCTCCCCTCCCCTTCCCTCCCCTCCACTCCCCTCCCCTCCCCTCCACTCTCATCCCCTCCCCCTCCACTCTAATCCTCTCCCCTTCCCTCCCCTCCCCTCCCCTCCCTCCCCATCCCCTCCCCGCCTGCATGCCACTCCCCATGGCTGGCTGGCAGGGCGATGGGGACTACGAGGTGGTGTCTGGGCTCATAGTGGACGATTACCTGCGCGCGCGCATCAAGAAGGTGAGATAGGAGGGAGCATTTGAGAGGAGGGAGCATTAAGGTGATGGGGAGAGAGAAAAGGGGGAATGTATGGATAAGGGGGAGAGGGTGAATAGTAAATCAGGTGAAGGGGAGAAAGAAAGGGGGGGGTGCATGGAGAATTGAGGGGAATCACAAAGGTTAGGGGGAATGCATGGAGAAGGGTGGTCGTGAGTAAGTTGCCTAGCAACGCCTCGCATGAAGAAGGTGAGAGGGGTGGAGGGAGCGATGGTGGTGGTGGTGAGCGAGTCGCCTCGCACGGAGGTGCAGGACCAGAGTGGATGAGTACATAAGGGCACACCCAAGAGTGAGGGAGACGGGTCTCCATGTGGCCCCATCCCACTCCACCCTCTTTTACCACCCACCACCCTCTCCCACCACCTTGATGCAGACGGAGGACGAGCTACTGGCGGAGAAGAAGTGTGTGTCGCACCTCATCGGCCTCGTGAGTCCCACTGCTGCTCCCTGCTCCGCTCCCCACGCCGCTGTGTCCGCCTGCCAGTCTGAAACCCTTCAGTTCAGCCCGCTGTCTCGGTCTCTGTCGAATCCAATCGTTATTTTTCCGGGCAGTGGATTCTCCGGCTTGCTTGCTCCGCAGTCTCCTGCTGCATTGTTGCAATCAATTGGTGGAGTCCCATGCAGACATGCACGCACGCACGCACCCGTGGATGCACGCATTCATGCAGGCATGCTCTCACACCACACCATACCACCTCTCCGCCCATGCATGTGTTGTATCCCCATGGCAGGACAATGGCTACTGTGACCTACCGGAGGGTGACACCATGCTGCCAGGAGAGCAATGATTGCCGTGCAGCATTGTTTGTCTTGTGCAGCGATCTTTGTTGTACAGCACACTCTGTCCTGTACCATATAGGCTCAGCTCTTATCCTCTCCTCTACACTCGTTCACTCTACTTGTTTCATCTCTACATAACTAGCAAGCAGGTTCTGCCCCCCTACTCAATATTGTTCTACTCACTGCTAGTACTTTATACCGTAATCATCCTAAGCAGGTTCTGCTTTCCATATTCTGTATCCTATGGAATGATGTATAATGTCAGTATGTTCTAGTGCTACAATAGTTCTCTTCAAATGTATAACCTCCTCATTATTCACAGGCATGCACATTAGAATTCGCATGGTACCCACAACCTCCACACCTCCCTCCCTGCAAACCACATGGCGTATGGACGACCAGGGCATGTCTTGGAGTGGCGTTTGAAGCTCCTCCAGTCACAGTCCCTGCACAGAGATACCTTTTGAGTCAACTCAAAGTCGTTTGAAGCTCCTCCAGACACGGTCCCTGCACAAAATGCTCGCCTCCTTGCACCCGCTTAGGTGCATTGCTTCTCCTGCGAACAAGCCATTCTCTGCTGCTGCGCACTGCTCCGCGCTGCACTGCAATTTTCCCAGACTGTCGAAGCTGTTTGTAACGTTTGCTGTTGTGCTCTGGCGTGCGTTGAGCAGCTGAGAGGATCAACGGTCCTGCCGCTCCGAATCTGCTACCAGCTGAGAGGATCAACGGTCTGGGGGATTCATGACCCGTGGCAGTCCATAACTAGCTTGCTGACTGACGGCCTAACCACCTGACGGCCTAACCACCTGACGGTCTGCTGGTTAGCGGAGCGCTGATGGCCGGCTGATGAGGCTATTCATCACTGGCGACCACGGCGGAGTCACTTCGGCTGCTCGAGCGCTCTGCTGCGACTCGTGTGCGACCACCTCGCGCGGCGACTGGCAGACGGCTTTTTTGTCTGCAACCAGAGCCTTTGGGCAGGCGAAATGTGACGTGCGACAAAGGCGACGTGCGCCGACCGGCGGCTTACGACAGGGGGCGACGGGCGACGGGCGACGGCCCGCAGCCGGGGATGGATCAGCCGTCGTTGTGCGTAGATGCGGAGCCTTCCGACAGAAGCGCTAGCGCTTCCCGCACAACCCGCCGCGTGGCGTACCGCGGGCCCAGCGCGAACACGGGGTCCGCGCCTTCCATCTCCGCCACCGCAGCCACAAACTCCTCCGCGGGTCCGCGTTGCGCGCAACCGCGCGATTTTCCGCTCAACCCTCTGTTTTTACGCAGCAGCGCGGAGCTCACGCCGCTGTTGCATTCCGCCCATTCATCCGCTTCCTCCGCATCATCCCCCCGTTCGCTTGGGGCGCCGTCCGCTTCCCCCGTGTCGTCTTCCGCCTCCGGAATGGCGCAGAGCGCGGGGGGCGGGCCCGACTCCACCAGCAGCTGCACCAGCGCCAGGCGCACGAGCTCGCGCTCCCCCTCTTCCGCCGCCGCCGCCGCCGCCGCCTCTGCCATTAGCCGAGACTCGGACCCCCGGTTTCTCTTACGCGCGGAGCGAATCTCGCGAATGAGCTGCTCCGCGGTGCACGGCGCCTTGCCCTGCACGCGCTCCTCGGGCGGCACGATTGTCTTTAATCTCTGCCGGATGTGGCGCGCCCAGCGGACGCGACGCGCCTCCGCGGATTCCTTCGGCGGGAAATGCCAGTGCTGCTGCGCGTCGTCGTCCTCGTCCCAGGGGTTCAAGTAAGACGTGAAGAGGCTGACGAACACCGCGAGACCCGTCGCGGAGCTGACTGCGAGCGAGATGGGGTCGGGCGCTACGAACAACATGATGGAGGATGTTCAGGAAAAGATGAGACAAGGGTTACTTGGGATGTTCGAGAGTAGTCAACGACGACAAATGGTGATTGTTGGTGACATTAATCTGCTTTGTGTTGTGGATCAGGACTGATGGGCGATGGCGCTGCTGATGCTGGTGGGGTGTGACAAGTCTCTGCAATCAAAGCCTATGCAACCAAGCACAGCTGTCGGCGACGCGCAATAAGGTCAGGCGATAGCGAAACGGCGCAGATGTTTTTTTCTTCCGCCACGTTGCTGTGCGGAAGGGGGCTGCCCGCTTTCTTGTGTGTTGTCGCGCGCTGCCCGCACCGGTCGCCTGCTTGCTGCCGGATGCATTTGATTTGCTGTTGGAGAACACTTGCGACAAAATGGACAGGGCACTTTCAAGGGAAGGTTTATGCAGGAAATGGCTGGGGAAGGCTGGGGAAGGGTGAGGGGCAAAAAAAAACAAACATCTGCCATGCTACCCGCCGAACCCGACCGAAACCATCCGCGGCGCGTCTTGTAAGCCTGAAGAACTGTAGCCTAGGCTTGGTGTTGGTTCTGGTTCGGAAGATGAACAGTTAGACGTAGCCGAGTCGCTGATACACAGATGTTTGCGGGGTGGAAAAGTGACCCAATCAAAAAGCAGCCATGGCGCACCGCATGTTGGTCTGGTTCGGTGTGGTGACAAGGCAGCTCGTTTCCGTTTCAGGTCAGGTAGGCAAGGGAGTCGCACCAGGTGATGTAAACACCCAGATCAGGTGGTTCTGTTCCAATACGCATTGCAATGGCATTCGCAACACTTCTCACATGAAGTACACAAATACATCATTTGCAGTTGCATACAAAAGTGAATGCACCCAAGTGGTGCAACATTCAATCGCCCTTAGAGAAGTGAGATATACCATACGCCTAATTTGTACTACCTAGGTTAGCATAACACTACCTAAACTCGGTATACCCATAGCTGCTTCCGTATCCACTCGCACCAAATCCAGTCGGCAAGTTATACGGGCCACTGTTCATCCCACCTGTTCCCCCCATGGTACTCCGCCCTCCTCCCTGCACCGTGTTACCCGGTTGGGCAGATGCAGTTATTCTCCCCGACGCATCGCTTTGCGGTTGCAGGAGGGCCGATTGGGACGAATCGTTGACAAGTGAGGAATCACGTGGGAAGGACGGGTCGTACGGCAACGATTCGTCTCGAGGCATGGAGGCATCCCGAGCCAAAGGCTGGCTTTCTGGGGCTTGCGTGTGAGCGTGTGATTGGTCGGGAGGAGCGAGAGGGTTGGAGGTGGGTGGAGCTGTGTATTGGGCGAATGAGTACGGTGGGTGTGGGGGAGGGTAGGGCTGGGAGGAGCTTTGGGGGTAGGGTTGGGAGGAGCTTTGGGGATATGGTTGGGAGGACTGCTGTAATGCATGATGGGTCGCCGCCGCGCCTGCGGCATAGGCTAGGACTGGAGGTCCCACCGAGACGGTAGAGAAGGTGGGATCATCTTGTTGCTTGTACATACTGCACAGGTGCATGGGAGGAGGGGGGGAGGAGAGGGAGCAGGTTAGGGGAGAGGTTAGTGGAAAAAAACTAAGGAAACAAGGGTGATGCTGCGTTGAGGGTATTGGTGCAGGGATGCGTGTGAAGGAACGGGTTGAATAGAGCCGAGTTGTGGGGAGGGGAGAGGGGGTTTTGTTGAAGGGAGTTGGGAAATTGGAAGAGGATGATAGTGGGCAGTGGTAACTGCGGCCATGCGACTCTTGAGTTGGGGCATGCATCGCACCACACACCATCCCCACCCCTCCCCACCACAGCGCCTCACCTGTTGGTGCCCTTGCCCCCATCAGGCAGGCAGCGCAAGGCACGGAAGACGTAGAGTGGAGCTGCCACGGCCACCACCATTGCTCCCACGGCCAGCACCATGGCTCCCGTCCACAGCAGCACTGCTGCGCTCTGCACCCCTGTTGCTGCCCCACCTACGTACTGGTGGGGTGGCAGTGGGGGCGAGGGAGGGCGAAGGAGGGAGAGGGTGGCAAGGAGTGGGAAAAGAAAAAGGTGACAGAGATGAAGTGACATCAGACCGCCAATCCCTTGCCTCCCACGGCCAGCACCATGGCTCCCGTCCACAGCAGCACTGCTGCGCTCTGCACCCCTGTTGCTGCCCCACCTACATACTGGTGGGGTGGCAGGAAAAGAAGAGGAATGAGAAAGGGGGGAGAGCAAGTGCATCAGCATAACCACCCCACAATGCGACCACCATTGCAACCACGGCTAGCACCATGGCTCCCATCCACAGCAGCACTGACGCACTCTGCACCCCCGATGCTGCCCCGCCTACAACTGGTGGTGGGGGGAGTGAGGGGTCGGGGGAGGGGTGGCCGTCAACCATGCATGAATTGCAGCGCTCGCCTCCCTACTGCCCATACCCCCCCTGCCGACCTACTGCTCTCTTCACACGCTCACCTTGGCAACACTAGAGGCGTGCGAGCATTTGGAGAGGGCAGCCACCAGCGGCACAGCCACCTACACACTCCTACCCCCTAGTCCCAACCTCCCCCCACCTGTCCACAACCCCCTCCCACCCGACCCCACCCCCTGCTCACCTTGGCAACGCTAGAGACGTGCAAGCAGTTGTAGAGGGCCGCCACGAGCGGCACGGAGCTGTCGAGGCGGTCAACGGAGATCCACGCCAGGCGCACGTCCCTCGCCACTGCTGCCGGCATCATGTCCAACGGGGGCTTGCCGTCCTTGCCTTTGGGACAGCCTGAGTCCGGACAGGTCACCTCGGGGAGTAGCTGTGGGTGTGGAGGGGGGAGAGGTGGGGGTAAATGGGAGAGGATGGCACGTCCCTCGCCACTGCTGCCGGCATCATGTCCAACGGGGGCTTGCCGTCCTTGCCTTTGGGACAGCCTGAGTCCGGACAGGTCACCTCGGGGAGCAACTGTGGGGGAGGGGGAGGGGGATGGGGAGAGGGGGGGAGATGGGGAAGGTTGGGGTGGGTGGATGGGAGAGGATGGCACATCTTTCGCCACTGCTGCCGGCATCATGTCCAATGGGGGCCTCCTGTCCTTGCCCCTAGGACAGCCTGAGTCCGGACAGGTGACCTCCGGGAGCAACTGTGGCGTGTGGGGAGGGGGGGGGAGGGGAGGGGGGAGGGTGGGAGAAGGTGGGGGTGGATGGCACATGCCATGCCACTGCTGCTGGCATCATGTCCGATGGGGGCTTGCCGTCCTTGCCCCTGGGACAGCCTGAGTCCGGACAGGTGACCTCTGGGAGCAACTGTGGGGGAGGGGGAGGGGATGGGGAGGGGGGGGGAGATGGGGAAGGTTAGGGTGGGTGGATGGGAGAGGATGGCACATCTTTCGCCACTGCTGCCGGCATCATGTCCAATGGGGGCCTCCTGTCCTTGCCCCTAGGACAGCCTGAGTCCGGACAGGTGACCTCCGGGAGCAACTGTGGCGTGTGGGGAGGGGGGGGAGGGGAGGGGGGGGGAGGGTGGGAGAAGGTGGGGGTGGATGGCACATGCCATGCCACTGCTGCTGGCATCATGTCCGATGGGGGCTTGCCGTCCTTGCCCCTGGGACAGCCTGAGTCCGGACAGGTGACCTCTGGGAGCAACTGTGGGGGAGGGGGAGGCGGATGGGGAGGGGGAGGGGGAGGGGAAAGGAGGGAGGGGGGATTTGAAGAGAGGAGATAAGTGGAGGGGGCGAGATGGTGGGCGGTAATGGATCCGCGCAGGCAGGCACTGCCGCTGCACAGGTAGTCGGGGGGAAGAGGGGTGGGGGGGGGGGGGAATGACTGGGATGGAGAGTGGGGTACTAGCATGTTACGCACGCGCGGTTACATCTTAGAGCTGGGGGAGGCAGGCAGGCAGGCAGGCAGGCAGGCAGGCAGGCAGGAATAGACGCAGTGGGAAGTGGGGAGTGGGATGCGGAAGGAGAGGGGTGGGGCCAAAGGGCAGAAGACACCACCTACTGTTGTTTGAAGGGAGGGGGGCGGTTTCTGAGAATTCTGAAACATGGCTGACAAGGAAGGACTACCATCCATGTCCCGTTGCTTACGCCTTTGAGCTGGCGCAAGGGGACGGAGTTGGGCGGGCAGCGACTTTTGATTCGACTCAAAAGTCACCCCGGACTACCATGTTCCGCGCGCTTACGTCTTTGAGCTGGCGGAAGGAGATGGAGTTGGGCGGGCAGGCAGTGTCGTTGTACAGATAGTCGGGGTGGGGGAGTGATGGGGATGGGGAGAGAGAGGGCGGGGGGGAAAGAGCCAGCACAAGCCTGCTGGTTGTGCAGAGGGGGGTACGGTACACTAGCATGTTCTACGTGCTCACATCTTTGAGCTGGCGGAAGGAGATGGAGTTGGGCGGGCAGGCAGTGTCGTTGTACAGATAGTCAGGGCCCGGGCCGAATGGCGAGCAGATGCCTGCTGACGCGTTCAGCCGGGAGAACAGCTGGTGGTGGGTGCGTGGGGAAGAGGGGGGCGGGGGAAGAGGGGGGCGGGGGAAGAGGGGGGCGGGGGAAGAGGGGGGGGGGGAAGAGAGGGGGGCGGGGGAAGAGGGGGGCGAAGGAAGAGGGGGGCGGGAAGAGGGTAAGAGGGGAGAAGGGGGTTGAGTGGGGGTGGGGGTGTGTGGAAGGGGGGAAAAGTGGAGCGGGCAGGCAGTGTCGTTGTACGGGTAGTCGGGGTCCGGGCCGAATGGCGAGCATCTACCTGCTGTCCCTGAATGTTGCCGTTGGTGGTTTGACACGTCTCAAAACACTTCTGTCATCATACCCCATGGCACATACACGTGACGCACCTTGGGGTATGTGCCTTGAATGTTGCCGTTGGTGAAGGTGATGACGTCATACGCAGTGGTGGTGGTCCCACCTACCTCTCCTTCCTTCCCCTACCCCCTCTCTCTCGTGTACCGCTGTTTGAGGCGCCTAAAAAATCAATGACGCACCTTGGGGTATGTGGGGCATGAAGTGTTACACCTACCTTGGGGTATGTGCCCTGAATGTTGCCGTTGGTGAAGGTGATGACGTCATACGCAGCAAAGCGGGCAAACCTAGCCGCGTCCCCCAGCTTGGTGGCGTTGAGGCACGGTACCCAGCGGCTGAATGCGGTGTTGAGGGATGGGTACAGCGTGACTTCCTTCACTGCTGATTCTGTGTCTGCGCTGACCCTGAGGAGACAAAAGAGGAGAGGGCGGGAAGGAGAGGGTGTGCAGTGGTTGAAGCCTACCACAAAGGGGTTGAATGCGGTGTTGAGGGATGGGTACAGCGTGACTTCCTTCACTGCTGATTCTGTGTCTGAGCTGACTTTGTGGGGAGGAAGGGGAATGAGGAAGCAGAGGGAGGAGAAGGTGTTCAGTGGTTGAGGCCTGCTACAAAGGGGTTGAAAGTGGTGCCGAGGGATGGGTACAGCGTCACTTCCCTTACCGCTGATTCTGCGCCTGCGCTGATGCTGAGGAGAAGAGGGGGAGGGTAGTGGAGAGGGGCGGGATAGGGGGAAGGAGGGGGGAGAGTGGGGATGAGGGTGGGACAGAAGGTGAGGAATGCTGTGGGCGATGAGTGGAATCGCATGGGAGAGAGAGAGAGAGTGGGCGCTCGTGCTAAGGTGAGGAAGATAGCCACGATGCACGAGGTGAGGAGGCTGTGCGTGGTGAGTGTGACGTCAAGGGATTCAGGGTGGATGGCTTGGGTACGGTGAGGGAGGCTGTGTGCGGGTTGAGCGGATTCAATGGGGATAATACAAGGATGGGTTTGGCGGGCACTCACATGACCGCGACGATGCACCAGGCGACAAAGTCTGTGAGGGTTGAGCGGACTAAGACAGGTGAGGAAGTAGCTTGGGCACTCACGTTACTACTGTGAGGAAGACGGCCACGATGCACCAGGTGACGAAGGCCGTGATCCACACGAGCGTGCACATGCTGTAGGGCACACGAGAAGAGGGGGAGAGGGGAGTGCGTGGTGGAAGGGAGGGTGGGAGGGAGAGGACACCGAGTGAAGATCGTTGGGATGGCGGGACGGTATGTAAAATGGCATGAGTGATGGCATGCGGGATGGCATGTGGGATGGCATGTGAGGTGGCATGTGAGGTGGCATGTGAGGTGGCATGAGTGACAGCTTGATGGCATGAAATTGACATGTGGGGACACGGGGGCTGCCGTGTAAGCTACGATGAATGAGAAGGGGGGAATTCTGAAGCGCCTCAGAAGTTGGAGAGTGGCATGTGGGAACACCGGGGGGCTGCCATATAAGCTACGGTGAATTAGAAGGGAGGACCGTGTGAAGCGCCTCAAAAGTTGGAGAGTGGCATGTGGGAACACCGGGGGTGCCATGCAAGCTACAGAGGGAAAGTGGAAAGCTGTTAGCGATGCAGGGAGGTAAGGAGGTAAGAAGGCAAGGAGGAAAGGCAGCAGCAGCAGCAGCTTACACGTGAGAGAAGGTGGCCCACTGGAGTATGGCGGCCACTGGTGGATGGATGGGCGTCATGGGGGAGAGGGAGAGGAGAGAAGAGGGGGGAGCGAGGGAATGAGTGAGGCACAAACGGGCGTGCATCTGTGCACGAGCGATTACAAGCGCAAGAGGGAAAAGTCGTTGGGGAGGGAGGGGGCGAGAGTGAGAGAGGTGGGAGGGGGAGGGAACCTCAGAGCGGGAAAGAGCGACAGGGAAGAAAGGGGGAGGGAGGGAGGGGAGAGAGGGGGAAAAGGAGGAGGTGCGTACCGACAGTGAGAACCACAAAGGCAAAGGCGATGCACCCCACGACAAACACAGTGGTGGACCTGAGAGTGTGGGAGAAGCACGAACCATTGAACAAGATGCCTTATAAACGGCAAGCAATACAATATATTATGCAAGTTAGTACAATTTGACAGGTTTCCACATTATATGGCAGGTGTTTTCCTTTGAGATTTTTTATTTGACTTTCCATCACCTCGCTGCCACTTATTATTTCCCCTCAAACCCACCCCCCGCTCCCTGCCCCCTCTTCTTCCCCTCGTCCAACGCACCCGTCCCTGTCCCCTCACCCTGCCACCCCACCTTCCCCCCCTTCCCCGCCACTCTTCCCTGCTCGCCCTTTCCTTCCCCGCGCGCCCTTTCCCGGCCCGCGCGCCCTTTCCCGGCCCGCGCGCCCTTTCCTGCCCCGCGCTCACATTTTCTTTCCGAAGTCTCGCAGCTCCGAGTCACTGTTCGTTATTTTGTCATTTAGCTCCAGCGCCGCTGACGTCACCCTCTTGGAGAACTCGAAGATCTGCAGCCGCTGCTCCGCTGCAGGGGGGGGCGAAGGCGAGGGGGGAAGCGCGGGGGGGAGAGCGGGGGGAGGAGCAGAGGAGAGGGGGAATAGGTTAAAGGGGAAGGGGGATGTGGAAAAGGGGGGCGAGGGGGAAGAGAGGGGTGGGGGGAGGGGAGGAAAAAGAGGGGATGGGGGATGGGGGGAAGGGGGAATTGTTGAGGAAACGAGAGGTGGAGGAATCGCGAGACGCCACTCTTGTAAACGAAACCGGAATATTTCAACAAAAAGAACAGCGGCAGGTGAGTGGGGTGAGAGTGCACGCACGAGAGCGTAGGCAAGGGGGAACGGGGAACAGGGGAACTGGGAACGGTGAGCGTACGCTGCAGGAGCTGCTCGTTGATTCGCGTGCCCGCGGTGACTTGGATCGCCGACGCCACGTTGTACACCGCCGTCGTCGTCGCGTTGGTAACCTTTATCGTGTAGTCGCCGATTTCGCCCAGCCTGTCGTTCAGCTGCACGCTCCCGGCAATCATCAAGCCGAATCCCGTGCTGCGACGGGTTACCACAAGACGGTTACAAACAGCAACATACGAAGGGAGAGGGAGTTCGTTATTGAAGAGCGAAACAAGGGCAGGGAAAGGGGAGAGAAGCAAGAAGAATGGGGAGAGAGCACAGGGTGAAAGGCACGAGGAAATGGGACAGAGAGAAGCGAAGGGAAGGGAAGGGATGTGCCGGGGATTGCACAATGGGAGGGAAGGGGCCTGGAGATACAAGAAAAGAAAAGTTTCAGCAGTCATGACAGGAAGGGACTGGGGGGCAAACGCAAAGGCCGCCGCTTGACACACGACAGCAGCTGTGTGCGCGGCCCCCTCTCCTATCCCCCAAGCTCGCCGCTATCCCGACCCTTGGCACATGCATCCCTGGCCGACCGTCTTTCCAATAATTCTTTCGCACGTTTCAATCACAAGCTTTTGAGTAGATTCAATACCAGTCAAAACTGTCCTGGATGCGACAAAGTAAGCATTGAATCGACTCCGATGCACCGTCCGACCTTTGTCAGGATTGGTTTCCCTCACATGACAATCATGCTGCCGACGACGAGCGCGTATAGAAGTAACGAGATGTTCTGCGGCGAGTACACGTGCGCGGCGGGGGTCGCGCATCTCGTCCCAGCGTGCGCGGCAGAAGAGGAAGAGGGACACGAGGAAGAGCACGAAGCCCACCCCCAGTAGCAGCCACGCGAAGCCGATCACCGGCGCGTATACCACGGAGAAGGTGACGGACTGGTGGGGGACGGGGAGAGGTTGGGTGAGGGATTGGGGGGGGAAGGGAGAGGAGGGTGTGTTGGATCGATAAGCACGAAACCCACTCCCAGTAGCAGCCATGCGAAGCCGATGACTGGCGCGTACACTACGGAGAAGGTGACGGACTGGTGGGGGGTGGAGAGGGGGCGGGGGAGGGAAGGGGAGGGGAGGGTGAATTGAGTCAAAGAAAGGGGAATGGGAGAGGGAAGAGCACAAAGCCCACTCCCAGTAGCAGCCACGCGAAGCCGATGACCGGCGCGTATACCACGGAGAACCTGACGGACTGGTGGGGGACGGGGGAGGAAAAGGGGAGGGATGAAAAAAGGAGGGGAGGGGTGGGAAGGGGAGGGGAAGGAGGGCTTGTTTGTTCGAAGAGCACGAAGCCAACTCCCAGCAGCAGCCACGCGAAGCCGATGACTGGCGCGTACACCACGGAGAAGGTGACGGACTGGTGGGGTTGCGTGGGAGAGAGTAGGGGAATGGAGAGGAAAGGAGTAAGGAAGCGCCGAACATCCCGATTGCGGATGCGGGAGAGTGTGACGGACTGTTGGTGCGCGGGGGTGGGAGGAGGGAGAGGGGTAAGAGCAAGACGCGCGCGCTTCTAGGGGCGGTGGTGCAGGGAGGCGACGGGTCGAGGCTCTGGGGAAAACAGGCACGCTGTCAAAGACGAAAGGTTAGTGGAGCTAAGCCTTCGACGCGTCGGTTCGAGCGGCGAGGGCATGCGGTGGAGTGGAGAGAAAATGCGGTGCAGAGAGGCGATTGGGGAGGAGAGAGAGCGATGAAACGAGCAGCGAGCCGACACCTTTGGAGAGAGTCACTGGGCGAAAGAGTGGAGGTGGATTGGGGTGGAGCGAGGTGAGAGGGTTGAAATAATGACGATAAGTGAGAAAGAAAGGGTATCGAGAAAACTGCAGTGTGTGGATTCCCGTACTTGGACATAGTTTTTATAAAACACTTTCATTATTCTCTTTCAAAGCATTGCCTGGTACCTTGCAAAGTGGGGTGGGAAGGATGCAGGACCTTTTCTTGGTTCTTGGGTTAACACAGACGCCAGAAAGAAAGAAAGAAAGAAAGAAAGAAAGAAAGAAAGAAAGAAAGAAAGAAAGAAAGAAAGAAAAAAAAGAAAGAAAGAAGAGAAAGGAAGAAGGAAAAGAAGAAAAAAGACTCATCTTAGAAAGTGCTGAATCAAGCGTCACTTACGGCCCAGTAGTCGTCAGACGACAGGTTCCATCCGCCGATGTAGTACTTAAACTCGTTAATCGGGTTTATGCGACGCGTGCGATCCGTCGCAAGCAAAATCGTCGCATTCGCCAAAACAGAGCCTGTCGCATTGACCACAGTCGAGCCGTCTGGCGACAGCACCGATTGCAGCAGATGCCGCCCTACCCCATGCTGCTGCCGCGTCTGCTGCCTTTGATAGTACGACTCGTGAAGCTCGATAAGCGATCGCGCGTCTTCCTGTAATCGATGCAGCGCGTCGGGAACATCTGCGTGGCGGTAAACGGCAGTTTTGACTGCTTCGGCTGGCCTTGCTTGCGAGATGGCGTGAAGGGTTGCTAAGATAAGAAGCAAGAACGAAAAAATGCTACTTCCAAGGCGCTTGGATGTTAAAGCGAGAAGGTCGCGCGGGAACGTTTGTGAACGGGGACGCATATTGGCCGATAGCTTCTGGGAAGAACGGAAACGAAGTATCTCCATGCTTTTCCTCGACTACTGCCGCTACGAGTCGGTTCCACTCAAGGGGAAACACGTGCGCAGGCACATACACTGGTCCCTCGTGCAGAACGTAAGAAAGTGTGGCGATCTAGCAGGGAAACTGGCAAAATGCACGCGCTTCCTAGTTTGAGTCGAACCGCATGCGAGAAATGCGGTGATGTGGACACCTTCAGAGCTCGATGCTAATACACTCGATCAATTTAGTCGCCGTTTCTTTCTTGAACGAGGTTCAAAAGATTTCTTGTGGAAATACTTCACCCCGACCTTGGATCGACCTCAGCTCCCAAGGCAGCCGATGAACATTGGGGCCACAGACAAGCGTGAAGCAGCAGAAGCAGACCCGCAACCAGAAAAGTAATGCTAGTGGATGGACGGAACTTCGATTGTGCCTTGCTGGGTGGGAGAGGGAGGGGAGATGGAGAAGCCAGAAAATGGTGAAAGCTTGGCAGGATGCCGACATTCTACGATGGACGGTCTCGATTGAACAAACATCGCGCACCGACATACACGTCCCCAGGCTACTTCGTTTTGGGAAGCTTGGAAGTCTGGCTGGGCTAGTAGCTTGGCACGAACCTCCTCCGATAAAAGCTCGAACTCGCTGCTGCCAGGTGCCCCACCGCTAAGCGAGACAGAACACACCACGACCAGGACGGCTCAGGCGTGGAGGCCGAGTCGCAATGCTTGGTTGAGGAAAGCGGCTTGCTGATGTGGCCCGAAATGTATGGCCGTTTGAAGTGTCTACCAATAGCATGCTCAAGCCTGTAACAGAAAAACTTTCTGAAATTGATCTACAGTTGTTTACCATCACATTTGAACAAATAAGTTGTACAGCGTGCCTTTTCAGGTTACAACATCCTTTTACTCCCATAAAGAACCGCCTTATTTCAAGATTGGCCTGGATATGTTGATTTTATGTATTTATTGGCTCAGGTGACTTGCCATATCTCCTGTAAGTTGTTCTCTAAAACTGGTTAATATTAGCCCACCATATTCCACTGTAGAAATATATGGTTTGGGGCGGGTGAGATGGTTCTGTTTTTAGAGCGGCCCCTTTACACGTTATAACGGGAACCATAATATCGCCTCCACACGAACCTCCAGACCTTGAAGAACCGCACCGCCGAAATCCTCATATGCATTGGCAGCGTCACTTACACGCAAGCCACCATTGCACATGGTGGGTCCTGCAATGCACTTCGTCACAAAAAACGGGACGCCCAAAAGCTGTCAACAATTGGCGTATCCAGCAGGCATGCGCACCCGCGCATGGCTTATGTTACGATATGAAGCTTTATGAGAAGGCATTCCTGTATGCTGCAGGAGCCGACTCTACCGAGTACGAAGTCGAGGAGTCAGAAGAGTCGAAGCGACACAGCAACCGTCTGACTAAGACCGATGCAGGCAGAAGCATTTGAAGTGAAAAGAGCGGGAACAGGTTTGAAACTGATTACCGCGCCGCACGGTTGGGAATGAATTTGAATAAAGGAATGTACCCCTTAGAGTACATGGCTAGTCTAGGTCGTTTCGCATTCCTTTGTATTTCTATATAAACCCAATGTATGCATGTCAAAGTTATATTGTTATAACTGCATGTAGTTGTAGCTTAGTGTAGCATTACATTTAACTGTTGGTGGTATACCTTGCGTCTCTCCTATTTGTACCCTTTGCTCAATAGTGAAACCCCTTCCTTTTCTCGACAATCTTCTCCTTACCCTCCTTGCCTAGGCTTCTAAGCCTAGGCATCCTAAACCTAAGTTACTCCTAAGTTACTCCTTATTCTAACATGCTATCAGAGCTAGTCCCGGTCTAAGGACCTCGATCTCTTCTAAGGAACATGGGCCCGCCCTTGTCTCAGCGCGAAATGCGCATTTTTTTTTTCTGTCTCGTCGACCCGCGGCCCCCGCGTCGCCCCGCGCCGTTTCCTCGCCACACGGCCCGTTCCCGTCGCCCGCGGCCCCCCCGTTCCCGTCGCCCGCGGCCCCCCCGTTCCCGTCGCCCGCGGCCCCCCGTTCCCGTCGCCCGCGGCCCCCCGTTCCCGTCGCCCGCGGCCCCCCCGTTCCCGTCGCCCGCGGCCCCCCGTTCCCGTCGCCCGCGGCCCCCCGTTCCCGTCGCCCGCGGCCCCCCCGTTCCCGTCGCCCGCGGCCCCCCGTTCCCGTCGCCCGCGGCCCCCCGTTGCCGTCGCCCGCGGCCCCCCGTTGACGTCGCCCGCGGCCCCCCGTTCCCGTCGCCCGCGGCCCCCCGTTCCCGTCGCCCGCGGCCCCCCGTTCCCGTCGCCCGCGGCCCTCCGTTCCCTTTCAGAATCACTAGGCAAGAATGAATGAACTAGCAGAAGTTTGGGTACAAATATGAAACTCTAGTTGGGGTTGTACCCCATATTGGCTACCCCACTACAGCCTACAAGCATAATACAGTTTAACACACCCCCATAGGCAAAGTGGGGGAGAACAAAGGGTCACAAGACCAGTCCAGCAAAGCAAAGCAAAGCCCAGGGTGGATCACAACGTCACCACACTCCGAGCACAAGTAAAGGCCACAAGGCCAGTTCACATGCAGTGCTAGATATAGTACAAGACAAACAACACAGTGATCAAAACCTAGCAAGCAAGCAACAAGATATATATAAAGTACAGTACAAAGAATGTCAAGCAGTGAGCAAGTGAGGAAACGTGGACACAAGGCCTAAAGAAGTACAGTGCCGCTGATGATCACTAGGCGGGAGCGCCTTGGTGAAGATATCAGCAGTGTTGGCCTTCGAGTCCACGTACACAAGCCGAAGCTGACCGCGCTGCTGAAGCTCTCGAGCAAGAAAGTAGCGAAGAGCAATGTGCTTCGTCCTATGCTCCAGTCTGTGCTCCTGACACAAGGCAAGAGCCGCCTTGTTGTCACCGTACAGAACTGGAGGAGAACTAGGCCGCTCTCCCAAGTCAGTCAGCAGGTAGGTGAGCCAGCGTAACTCCTGTGCAGCCATGGCTGTGGCGTAGATCTCAGCCTCACAACTAGAGCCGAGAACAGAGGAAGAGCGGGTGGACCGCCACGAGACAGAACCAGAGCCAAGGCTGAAGGTGTAACCCTGTGACGACCGCTGCGTAGCCAGGTCGTCCACCCAAGAAGCGTCCGAGTGACCAGTGAGGACAACTCTGTCGCGTCCTCCAAGCACCAGCCCCATGCCTGATGTACTGCACAAGTAACGCAGCACCCTCTTAGCCGCCTCCCAGTGCTCTCGCCTGTGTCTCCCAGGCGCAACGTAACGAGCAAGGATGCTAAGAGGGTACGCGAGGTCAGGTCGCGTGCAAGTCATCAGGTACATGAGGCAGCCTACAAGCTCTGGGTACGGGCCACTCGGCTCTACGGACTCGTCCGAAGGTGGAGCTGAGAGCGAGTGGCTGGTAGCCAGAGGTGTGGCCTGTGGTGAGGAGAACTGGAAGCCGAAGCGCTGAAGGACCTGCTGCACCATGTGTGACTGAGTCAGGGTGATGGTGCGGCGAGCTCTGTCCCGGGTGATCTGCAAGCCAAGGTAGCTACGCAGTTCACCCAGGTCAGTGCAGGTGTGTCTCTTCTGCAGCTCCGACTTCACACGAGCGAGTGCCTCAGTGTCAGCAGTAGCAAAGACCAAGTCGTCGACGTACACAAGAATGTAGAACGGCGGCAGCGACGTGTCTGTGCGCAGAAACAACGACGGGTCAGCAGTAGACGGCGCGAACCCAAGAGCCGCAAGTGTAGTCCTCAGTGTGTCGTGCCACTCACGTGGCGCCTGGCGGAGACCGTAGACTGGCCGGCGGAGGCTCCACTGGGTACCAGGAGGAAACGACCCAGTAAAGCCAGGTGGGCGGCGCAGCCAGATCTCCTCGTGCAGGCTGCCCTGCAGGAACGCTGTGCTGAAGTCAAGAGAGTGAAGCTCGTAGTCACGCTGAGCAGCAACGTGCAGCAGAACCCGAAGAGTGGTCATCTTCGGGGTGGGGGAGAAGGTCTGGAAGAAGTCGACCCCCTGACGCTGACTGAAGCCTCTAGCAACGTAACGAGCCTTGAAGACAGGCGGAGAACCTGGCGGCCGCTTCACCCTGAAAATCCACATGCCATCGACGATGTTCGCCCTAGGAGGGGGAACCTCGTCGACGTAGGTGCCTGTGGACTTCCAGGATGCCATCTCTGCGTCCATGGCTGTCTGCCACTGAGAGGAGTAGGGACCCGAGATCGCCTCTGCGTAAGTGCGCGGAGTGGGGATGTCTAGTGCATCCGGGTCTCCCTCAGGGGCAAGCAACCAGGCCACGAGATGAGGTACAGCAGCCGCAAGAGAGTCAAAGTCCTCCTGCCTGTCCTCAAGGACGTCCGTGCCAAGAGCACACTCACCCCCGACGGACGGAGGACAGACAGACGCAGACTCAGGCTCAGCAACAAGGCTAGCAGCGTAGTCTAGACGACAGGCAGCAGCAAAGTCAACCAACTCAGCGACCAGAGCAGACGCAGCCGAGGACTCAAAGGTAGGGTCAGTGACAACAGTAGCTAGGAGACGCGTGACTGTAGGGTGCTCAGCGCGATACCGGTCAGACTCAGGGTCCGGAACGGCAGGCAAAGAGGACGCAGGAGGAGACGGTAGAGGGACACGCCGAGGAGCAGTAGAGGGACGCAGAGTCATGTAGTGAGTGCCTGGGACAGGAGGAGGACGCTCACGACGGACACGACTACCAGCGCGAGCAGGACGAACAGGCGACGCAGGACGAGACTCAGGCTCACGACGCTCTGTAAGACCTCCTGTGGGACCAGTGTAAGGAGAGGGAGCAGGGAGAGGCGAGGCAGGCGGTAACTGTGACTGCGGCTGGACAGGCGGAGGACACTCTACGGAGGGAGGAGGACAAGGAGGAGGAGCCTGCCCAAGAACCTGCTGAAGGAGCGGTACGAAGTACGGTCGCGGCCGCGCAGCGTCTCCAGAAGCAGAAGAGACTCCAGCGGCCGGGTCCTCAGGACCAGCAGGAGCTCCAACGTCCGGGTCCCCAGCACCAGCAGCAGCGCCACCGCTCGGGTCCTCAGCTCCAGCAGCAGCTCCACCAGGCGGGTCCGCAGCACCAGCAGCAGCGCCACCCCCAGAGTCGGCAGCTCCAACTCCGCTAGCACCGCCAGCGCCAGGGTCCCCAGCTCCAGCACCTCCAATCGCAGTGCTCCCAGAACAACCAGTCCCGGCAGCTCTAGTACCCCCAGGACGAGCAGCCCCAGCACCCCCAACTCCAGCCGAGCCACTAGGACGGCGAAAGCGCCGGACGTACCAGTCACGAAGCTGCTGCGGTGTGAGAGACTGCTCAGCACCCCGAACCGGAGCACCCCCAGACACAGTAACCCGAGGCTCCGTAGGCTCAGTAGCAGCACCCCCAGGCGCAGTACCCGCAGGCTCAGTACCCGCAGGCTCAGCACCCCCAGACTCAGTACCCCCAGACTCCGCACACGCAGGCTCAGCACCCCCAGTCGCAGCACCCCCAGGCTCAGCACCCCCAGGCGGCAAACTCTCAGGCACAGTACCCTCAGCTCCAGCACCCGCAGTCCCAGCACTCCCAGGCCCAGCACCCGCAGGCTCAGCACCCCCAGGCTCAGCACTCCCAGCAGTACCACCTGCAGCAGCACCTGAGTCACCTGTGACCTCGACAGGCTCAGCGACGGGAGGAGGGTCTACCTGAGAGACACCTGAAGGAGCAGGACCCTGAGGGGGAAGGGGGTCTACCGGAGGGGGACCAGGAGCAAGGAAAAGCGGCGGGGGAGGGAGGGGGGCAGTGCGGTAGGGGAAGAGACGGTAAAAAGGGACCGACTCGTCAAAGGTGACATCCTGAGAGGCGAAGACCCGGCGCGAGGTGGGGTGGTAAAACTGCCAGCCAGGCGCGTCAGGGACAAAGCCAAGGAAGACACAGGGAAGCGTGCGGGAGGAGAGCTTGTCCGCGGACGTATCGCGGACAAGGGCACGAGCACCCCACACCCGGAAGCGCGACGCATCGCCAACCTCCCCCGTCCAACGCAGTGTGGGCGAGGTCTCCGGCAAGGAGACACGGGGCCAGAGGTTGAGCTGATGCGCGGCGTACCGGACAGCAAACGGCCACAGAAAATGGGGAGCCGCCGCGTGGACCAAGGAGGTACGAGCGACCTCCATGACCAGACCAATGCGGCGCTCAGCAACCCCATTCTGCTGTGGGGAGTCCGGAAGCGTGAAGGTCTGCTCGATGCCCTCCGCCTGACAGAAGGTCCTCAAGAGATCGGAGGAGAACTCACCACCTCTGTCAGAGTGCAGACGCAGGACAGGAAGATCCGTCCGGAAACGGCGGCGGAGCTGGAGACGAACTGTGCGGATCCAAGGGATCAGAACAGCAGGGACCTCACCCTTGGTGCGCAAGGGGAAGACCGTGGTGTAACGCGAGTAGTCGTCGACAACCAGCAAAAAGTACCGCTCACCGCCCTGACCACGAACGCGGGCTGGGCCCCACACGTCCAGGTGGAGGGTCTGCAGAGGAGCCTCTGTCGGGGGGAACGAGGAGGAGTGAGGAGCGGCGCGCTGCCGCCCCTCGACGCAAGGAAGGCAAGGCGGCGCAGGCGAGGCAGGGAGGGGAGGGAGGGACCTGGGAAGACCAGACACAAGGTGGCGACGGTGCATGCCACGAAGGCGTGGCAAGGAGGGGTGACCCAGGCGGTGGTGCCAGAGAAGAGTCTGGTGCGACAGGGAACGACACTCACAGGCGTGGGCTACCAGACCTGACGCAGACACCTGACCGACAGCAGCGACCTGAGGAGACGCAGTGGTCAGTGTGTAGAGACTCGACCCCGGCCGACGGGTAAACGTAGCCAGGTGACGGCCTGTCCTGGAGCACGTGCAGATCGCCACACGCTGTCCGCCAGGGGTAAAGGTGTCAACCCACTGATCCTGGAGGACAGCGTTGCTCACCAGGTTCGTCGAGAACGAGGGGAGGTGGAAACCCGACAACGAGCCAGACGGAACCGCCGGACAAGGGAGGACAGTGGTGGACTGGGCAAGGACTGGGCCCCCAGAGGGGTCAGCCAAGGAGACTGGGACCGGTGCAGGAAGCGGTGTGAGCTCAGTACTGTCACGAAAGAAGCAACGGGAAGCACCTGAGTCAAGGGTGAAGGTGTGACAGGCCTCAGCCGGTGCGGTACCTGAGAGAGCAGTCTCTGTGGGTGCTGTACCTGAGAGAGCAGACTCGAAAACAGCCGGGACAGCACTGGAGGGAGCAAGTACAGGGGGCACCATACCAGAGAGAGCAGACTCACTAGTACCCAGGGCAGCGGGCTCTATACCTGGGTCAGGCGGCACACACAAGTAACAGTCTCCCTCGGCACTAACAGTCAATGCATACATGGCAGCAATAATAGCATCAAAGTCAAGAGCAAAGACATCAACACCAGCCCTCATGAGCTCAGCCCAGCGGGGGCGCTCAACATCCGCACCCATCTCCTCACGCCAAGCGTCGTCAAGGCGGGAGAAGCAGCGGTACGGGGTGTGGAACCTCCCACACGTCTGTCCCTTGCGGTCACCTGTGCGAATGACATAAGAACAGCGGCCACTGCCCCCCGACGTCCCACGCTGAGCAAGCCACTCACGAAGCTGCTGGGTCGTCTGGGGACGCTGCTGCTGCTGGGAGCTCTGGCCCGAGCCAGTGCCTCCACTCCGACCTCCGCCGCCACCACTACCACCGCTCCGACCGCCACCGCCACCACCGCCACCACCGCCACCGCCGCCACCGCCGCCGCCGCCACTACTGCCACTGCTTCCTCCGCCGCCCCCGCCTCCACCACCGACCCCACTCCCACCAGCGCTCCCGCCACCGCTCCCTCCAGCACCGCCTCCCCCCCCACCTCCCCCACCTCCTCCCCCCCCAGCGCCACCACCACCACCCTTGCCCCCCTTGCCCTTGCCGGTGCGGCGCCTCCCACCAGGAGCAGAAGCAGCGCCAACAGACTCAGCACCAAGGAAGTCAACAGCAGCAGCAGCAGCGTAGGAGGGAGCGAGGGGAGAGGGAGAACACCCCTCAAAGATGGGGGTGCGAGGAGCGCCACGAGCAGCACCGACAGCTACAATGCTCTTTTCGGCCGCGAGCAGCTGCTCCTCTAGGAGGGTGACTGTGAGCTCAGTGGGACAGCGAGCAAGGAAGTGGTCTCGAACTGAGCTGAGGGTGTCAGGGAGACGGGTGACTATGAAGTGGAGTGTCCAGTACAGTGGAGGGGGGTTCTTGGCGCAGAACTCGGTGGGAAGGGCGGCACGCAGGCGAGCATCACTAGTGCGAAGGTGGGTGATAAGATCGGCGACTGTAGCAAAGGTGGACAGATCGGGGAACAGGTACGGCAGCATGAGGCGGCTAAGCTCGGCTGTGGCAGGCGAGGAGTAGCGAGCAACGACAGCATCGTACAGGGCCTTAGCGGATTTGCAGTCGCCAAAATGCTCGAGCTCAGCTAGCGGCAGGTGACTGCGAATGGCTAGGCGAGCAGCTGCGTCACGAGTCTGCCAGTGGGAACGAACACTAAGCTCGGCTGTGGCAGCAGGAGCAGCGGCAGCACCAGACGCATAGTCATAGAGGGAGATGTGGTCCGTGCTATTGCTCATAAGATACAACTGCAGGTCGTCGAGCCAGGAAGTGAACTGCACGGGACGGCCCTCAGCATCGAAGGAAAGAACGCGAATAGAGGCCATAGCTCAGGCGTGAGGGCACAGCAGAGCAGCGGCAGCAGCAGAGGGGACGCGCTAGAGCGAAGCTAGCAGCCACAGCAGGAGCAAGCGGCGGTGCACAGGCAGGGAAGTGCGGCGGGCGGGCTGCAAGTGAGCGGGCGACGCTGCGAAGCGGGCAGCGGGCGAGCGGGCGACACTGCGAGCGGGCAGCAAGCGGGCGGGCGACGCTGCGAAGCAGGTAGCGGGCGGGCGGGCGGGCCGCGAAGCGGGCAGCGAGCGGGCGGGCGGGCTGCGAAGCGGGCAGCGGGGCGAGCGGGCTGCGAAGCGGGCGGGCCGCGAAGCGGGCAGCGAGCGGGCGGGCGGGCTGCGAAGCGGGCGGGCCGCGAAGCGGGCAGCGAGCGAGCGGGCTGCGAAGCGGGCGGGCCGCGAAGCGGGCAGCGAGCGGGCGGGCGGGCTGCGAAGCGGGCAGCGGGGCGAGCGGGCTGCGAAGCGGGCGGGCCGCGAAGCGGGCAGCGAGCGGGCGGGCGGGCTGCGAAGCGGGCGGGCCGCGAAGCGGGCAGCGAGCGGGCGAGCGGGCTGCGAAGCGGGCAGCGGGGCGAGCGGGCTGCGAAGCGGGCGGGCCGCGAAGCGGGCAGCGAGCGGGCGGCTCGGCGGGCGGGCGACACTGCAAGGGGCGCGCGAGGGCGCTAGTGAGGGGCGCGCGAGGGCGCTAGCAAGGGGCGCACGAGGGCGCTAACGAGGGGCGCGCGAGGGCGCTAACGAGGGTGCGCGCGAGGGCGCTAACGAGGGGCGCGCGAGGGCGCTAACGAGGGCGCACGAGGGCGCTACGAGGCTAGGGCACGGGGTAGCGTGGTAACCGCATGCGAGCGGTGGTGGGCCCTTAAAAAAAAACGGTCGGTAGGTCCTAGGGACCTCCTGCTCTGAATACCATTTCAGAATCACTAGGCAAGAATGAATGAACTAGCAGAAGTTTGGGTACAAATATGAAACTCTAGTTGGGGTTGTACCCCATATTGGCTACCCCACTACAGCCTACAAGCATAATACAGTTTAACATTCCCGTCGCCCGCAGCCCGTCCAGTGCCTCGCCAGGCGCCTGCGCGGACGCTAGCGACGAGCGCCAGCGCCACGGCTAGCCGCGAGCGCCAGCGCCTGCGCCAGCGCCAGCGCCAACGTCTACGCCAGCGCCAGGCGCCAGCGATAGCGCCAGCAGCAGCTACCGTCGGCCCCCCCACCCGCCCTTCCTTCCGCGACTTCCGTCGTGGGGAGGGGGGGAGGGGGAGACGTGGGGTGGCGGGTGTGAATCACCAGCAGGCCGTCCCTCCCTTCCCTCTTCCTCTCTCCCTGCAGCACTTGGTGCTGTAGGGGGGGGGAAGAGCAGTTGAGGGGGATGGGAGTAATCTGCTTTATTTCTCTCTCGTTCTTCTCCCTCTCTCTTCTCGCTACTCCTCCTTGTATCCGTCGTATCTGGTCGCCTCCCGCGTGGAAACAGCAGCCACGCATCTGCAGATGCCGCCCACTGCTACCGTGGCACCTACAGCTGCAGCCCCTGACGCCTCGTTCGTCTTCTTTGCTGTTGAGCTGCAAACTAGATGCGCCACAGCACTTTGTCTCCTTTCTCCGTTCGTCTTCTTTGCTGTTGAGCTGCAAACTAGATGCGCCACAGCATTTTGTCTCCTTTCTCTCTTTCTTGCCTCAGGACTTGCTGCAGCTGTTTCTGCCACCACTGCACTGGTTGTTATTGCTCTTGCGTGCTACTGCTTGGTGTACCCCCGCAGGTTGTGTTTTGCAATTGGCTATAACTGCATGCAGTTAAGGGGGGATGTCAAAGTTATATTGTTATAACTGCATGTAGTTGTAGCTTAGTGTAGCATTACATTTAACTGTTGGTGGTATACCTTGCGTCTCTCCTATTTGTACCCTTTGCTCAATAGTGAAACCCCTTCCTTTTCTCGACAATCTTCTCCTTACCCTCCTTGCCTAGGCTTCTAAGCCTAGGCATCCTAAACCTAAGTTACTCCTAAGTTACTCCTTATTCTAACAATGCATGCTATTATCAATCTCAGTCATTTACATTCACTCTGACCTGAGTTCACTACTTCCGCTGCGACACTACCTGCGATCAACCCTGAACGATCCTCTTCGCTAAGTCACACTTCAGATTGTAACATGGTATGAGAGCTGCTCAGGGATTCTTCGCAACGTCAACTCCGTAAAATTCGCCAAACCAAGATCTGGCGAGCGGCACACGTTCCAAGACCAAGATGGCCGGAGGATCCGGAGGCCAAACAAATCTAACGGCCGAAGGACAAACCAACCCGGCTGCGACAAATGAAGCGACAACTACGATCGGCACTGCCGCGCTCGAGCAGTTATTCGCTCGACTGTCAACAATGGAGAAAGAACTCCAAGAACTGCGCAAAGGCGATGCGGGAACCACTTCCCAACCAGTTCAACCTGGACAACCGGCTGCGAAAAGCCGCGATACCGCCGCGCACGGCTTCTCCCTCGACTCAGACAAATCTGCAACAACTGCCCCTCGTCCAAGCGACGAAACCATCAACTCTGCGCAAGCACGCTTTCTAAGTGTGTCAAAGATCAAGACTACTGCCGCGTTTGACGGCAAGGACTTTTATACATGGAGTTTTGAGCTGGAGCTCCTCCTACAGACAGCGCAGATCTACCACTACTTCGACGGTTCCTATCCTAAACCGGTGGAAGACACCGAAGACGCCCGCGCTCAATATTACAGTGAGTCGCTTATGGCGTATAGCGTCCTGCTGCGCAACATGTCGCCAGCAGAACAGCTCGGCATCCGCTCCTACAAAGAGAGCGCCGCTCCGGCTCTTGAAGCTTGGAAGCACCTCGTGGAGGTATATCAGCCGAAGGATTCCGTCACTGCAAGCCGTCTCCTGCAACAACTCATGGAGACGAAGATGGGGCACGGGGAGAAAGCAAACAGTTACATCAACCGTTGTCGGAACATCCGTGATCAAATAATCAAGAACGGAAGTTCGATCTCGGAGGAGATATTCGTAAACATCATCCTCCAGGGACTTGGGCCTGAGTGGAAGCCCTGCAAGGCGCTACTCCGACAACGAGGACAGCTCTCTGAAGCCGCGCTATGCGCCGCCCTGCTGACTGAGCAGCAGGACATGGACTCGAGCAGAACGAGTTCCGCGCCGCGGCGAGAGCGACTCGCCTTCTACACAGACAACCGTGAAGAGCGACGACAACCAAGGCGCCATTACTGCAAAATTTGCAAAGCCTTCGGGCATTCAACGGATCGATGCAAATCCCGATCCAACTATCGGCACCCGAATCCCACTCACCACAACAACTGGGTCAGCCGACAAGACGCTCGCCACTCTCAGCCACAACAACCAGTCTCCCGTCCTCCTGCACAACAACAACAACCACAGCAGTCACAAGGACCTCAAGGAGGAGCTCCCAGGAACGTAATCGCAAACATGGCGACGCGACGCCGCCGCACTGCTGAGCCAGACGAAGAAGACGAACTTCAGGGAACATTGCCGCAACCAGAAGAAGGGTGGAACAACCCCCTTACGGAAGACCACTACTACCTGCACGACGAAGACGAGCAGGATTGGAATCAGCCAATCACACTGCGGGAAAGCCCGCCTCACGACAATCAACTCTACGTACCTGTCGGATGGAAGGAAGAGGAAGACCCGTTTTTTCACAGACGTTACAAGGCGACGCTGGTGACCCCGCGACTCGCGTTACTACTCCGCAACAACAACAACAACAAAGACAACTACAACACCTGGTACCTGGACAGCTGCTGCGGACAACACATGGTGGGGTCGACTCGCTACGTGTCAAACCTCAACCGAGCCCCCAAAACCTTCGTCACCGTTGCTAATAGCCACCAGCTGCGCGCCAACTCCCAAGGCATTGTCGTTCTGCAAGCACGAGACAGCAACACTCACATCTCGTTCAACGACGTGCTCTACGTCCCAGACCTGCGCTTTAATCTACTCTCGGCAGGACAACTTCGGGACTGCGGCGTCATACTCACCACCGACCTGGCCACGCGCGACCTCATCCTCACGTACGCCCCTCCGGACACACCTCCCGAGTCGTTTAAATACCTCGGTCGAGCCCGCTCAATCAACGGGATCTACGTTCTGGACTTCGACGTACCAAGCTGTGAAGCCTCGTCGGATGAGCTCGTGGACCTGGTCCCCCTCGAATTCGCCTTCATGAACGAAGAATCGTGGCAACATCCTGACGGGCGACCGTGGATTCGCCGCAGCCCACATCCGCGCGAAATCAATCTGCACAACCCCGACATCAACGGGCTCTGCACCACCTGCCATACACCCGCTGCAAGCCGCACGGAACAAGTGGAGAGGGAATACGCGGCGATCCAGGAGGCAGAAAGCGCCGAGGAAGAACCAACTGGCATGACCGAAGAAGAACTCGCGGTATCAACTTACCGCATCTTCGGAGAAGAAAACAAGCAGTTCGGTCACCTGCCTGATCCGCGGCCCACACCACGTTCCGAAACTCTCCGATTCATCCTCGAGGCCAACGCCACCACCATAGACGAGGAAGGACGCCCGCGCCCGTACACCCGCGAAGTTTATCGCCGCGAAATTGACCCAGCCTGGAAAGACCCTGATGAGGCAGAGGAGTTAAGCGTCAAAGAGGAACAAGATAAGGTCAGGGCAGAGAAGAAACAAAAACTGTACGAAGAGCGCATCGCAGCAGGCTGGAGCGAGGAGTCTGCACGACGAGGTGGATGGGGAGACGATGACTATCAACCCGGGGAAGGCGCCACATGGGCATCAGCCACCGGAGCATGGGGATCCAGCGGCAGTGGCATGGCTACCACAGGAGGCTGGGGTACGGAAGAAACAGCCGAAGCAGATCTCACCCAAGAAGAACTGGAGGAAGCAGAACAAGAGATGCGCACCGAACGCGGAGAGGAACCACCCCGCGTCACCATACCCCTCGGAAGACCACCACCAGCACGCTCACCCCCCCGGTCACCATGGCGCTGGGACAGTACCTGGACGGAGCTTGAGGAGGGGAACGTACCTCCAACACCTGCCCGAGACTCCCTTGGTCCAATCTCCCGTCCAGATCCATTCGCCCGCTTCATCGAAGGAACAACAACTCCGCTCACCGTCATCCCCGACCGCGAATTTCTCGCCCTCTATCTTTCGACCGCACCTGCAGAAGGGGAGACAACTCCAGAAGAAGCAGAAGGAGCGGAAGACGAAACAGAACCAGGAGAAGAGGAGGAACCACCGCTCCAGATCCCACAAGAAACAGAGGAGGAAGCAGCAGAGCATCGCGCACGCTACATGCGCAGCAGCGGCATTCGCGCCGAAGACGACCTCTGGCACCAGCGACTCGGGCATCCCTCGCGCCAGACTCTCGCCAACTGCCTCCGCGCGAAGGTCTTCCCCCCAGGAGCACTTCTGCGCCCCGATGGCATCGAACCACACAACACCCCACACCCACTCACCTGCACCATCTACTCCACTGCAGCCCTCACTCACAGCGCATATCCTTCACTGGAGCCAAGCACCAACCGCTACAAGAAATTACAGAAGGTGTACAGCGACTTCATTGTACTCACCTGCGACGGACTCAACGGCGAAAAATACACGCTGACCTTCATCGACGCCTACTCACGCTACGTCTGGATTGCCAACGTCGACGCACGGTCCAAGGCTCCAGAAGTCTTCCGGATCTGGCTCGCACACGCACAGCGACAGTCAGGGAGGAAGCTGAAAATTTGGCAGAGTGATGGCGCTAAAGAATTTCGCAGTTACGAGCTGGAGAGCGTTCTCACCGAGAAGGGGATCAAGCACGAGATTTCTCTCCCCTACGCTCATCAGCAGCAAGGAGTCGCCGAGAGGGTTAATCGCACCCTCATGACGAAAGTGCGCGCCCTCATGAATCAGTCCGGCCTCCCCAAGAAGTTTTGGCCTTACGCCATGAACCACGCGGTGCGCCTTTACAACCTCCTCTCCACCACGGCCAACAGGGACAACCTTTCCCCGCACATGAAGTGGACCGGCTCAAGGGGAGATCCCTCCATGTTGAGGGTTTGGGGGTGCATGGTGCAGTATCGGCCAACTTCAGCAAACATCGGCAAGTTTTCTCAGCGCGCACGCTGGGGAGTTCATCTGGGGCTCAGCAACGAGCACAAGGGGTGGCTCATTCTCGACGTCGACAGCAAGGAGATTGTTCCCGCGCGTGACGTCATCTTCTACGAAAGACTCACCTTGAAGCAGTGGATCGAGGACGAACAACGCAACCAAGCTCGCGGCTATGTCAACAGCGGCCGCAGCTTTGCATCTCCCGAGGATGAAGCAGCAGCAGCAGCCTTCGATCGCGACGACACCGACGATCATCCTGGCATTCCGCCTCGCCCTCGCTCGGACGATGACGACGACGACGACAGCGATGACGCACCTACCCCTGGACCATCCCGCCGCGAAACCGCCCCCAGCACTTCCTCACCTGGACACGAGAGCGACGATGATGACGTGGTGGAGGTCCCCATCACTGACACTGCGGAAACCGCGAACGTCTCCGGCCTGCAGCTTCTCGGGCTCCACACCTCCGTCTCCGCCATAGCTCGCGCTGTTGAACCAAAGAACCCGCGCCAAGCCCTCACCGGCCCGCACGCCAAAGAGTGGCGTGCAGCTATGGACGCCGAACTGAAAGCGCTGGAGTCCCGTGACACCTGGGTTCTCGTCGATCGTGCAGCAGTGAAGGGGAGGAGGGTGCTCAGCGGGAAGTGGGTTTTTCGGCTCAAGACTAACGCTGACGGAACCATTGAGCGCTTCAAGGCACGATGGGTGGTCCGAGGCTACGACCAACGCCACGGCATCGACTTCGACCAAACTTTCGCTCCTGTCAGCCGTCACACCTCCGTCAGGATCCTACTCGCCATAGCGGCCGCTAAGCATCTACCACTGCGACAGATCGACGTGAAGAACGCATTCCTATATGCGTTGGTGGACGCAACCATTTTCGTGGAGCAACCACACACCTACGGAGAAGGAGATCCCAGGGTCTGCCAGTTGAAGAAATCCCTCTATGGGATTAAGCAGGCGCCTCGTCTCTGGCAGCAGCACCTGCACAAAATTCTACTGGAAATCGGCTTCAGGCAGCTGCCGCACGACCCGGGAATGTACCGCCTCCACTTCAACGGCGACTACATCCTCCTCACCGTCTACGTCGACGACCTGCTCTACACTGGCACCTGCAACACGCTTCTTACCCAGTTCGAAGAAAACTTGGCGAAGCGCGTGGACATTACCACCAACCACAACGTCACCCAGTTTCTGGGCCTGAACATCACCTACGCGCCAGAAGCAATTCATCTGTCAGCTTCAAAATACGCAGAGCAGCTGGGAGAACGGTTCAACATCTCACGCTCACCACACTCAACTCCATACCGCAGCCCCAGCACCAACTACAAACCAGACAACAAACCTTTGTCCCCCGCGGGGCTCCACCTGTACCAACATCAGCTGGGCTGCCTGCTGTTCGCATCTGTCACATGCCGACCCGACCTTTCGTACATCACCTTTGGCACAGTACTCCCGCAAACCAGTAGCCGAGAACCAGTTGGACCTGGAGCGCGCCCTGCAGTACTTCATCTCCACGCCTGACATTGGACTCTCCTACTCCACGCTGCCAACAACATCCTTCAACCTCAACGGCTACGTGGACGCTGACCATGCCGCTGACCCAGCAAATCGACGGTCCCGAACCGGCTTCGTTTTTCGCCTGGAGCCAACTGGCCCCATCTCCTGGAACTCGCAGAAGCAGGAACTGGTTGCCCTGTCATCGGCCGAAGCTGAATACATCGCCGCGACAGCAGCAGTTCGCGAAGGTCTGTACCTGCAGGAGCTGTTACAGGAGGCGAAAATTCCAACCTCGCCTACCTTTCGCCTGCACTGCGACAACCAGAGCGCGATCAAGATCGCGAACAAGCCCGGGTTCGTGAACCGCACGAAGCACATCGCACTGCGGTACTTCTTCGTCAAGGACGAAATCGACCAGGGTAAAGTTGACCTCGCTTACTGCCCAACCACTGAGATGGCAGCCGACTTCCTCACCAAGCGTCTGCCACGTCAGCAGTTCAAGCACTGCTCCGACCTCACCGGAGTGGTCAAGCGAGTCAGCACCCTTCGCGTCCAGGAATGAAGGGGAGTGTTACGATATGAAGCTTTATGAGAAGGCATTCCTGTATGCTGCAGGAGCCGACTCTACCGAGTACGAAGTCGAGGAGTCAGAAGAGTCGAAGCGACACAGCAACCGTCTGACTAAGACCGATGCAGGCAGAAGCATTTGAAGTGAAAAGAGCGGGAACAGGTTTGAAACTGATTCCCGCGCCGCACGGTTTGAATTTCGTTGCAATAAGGGAATGTACCCCTTAGAGTACATGGCTAGTCTAGGTCGTTTCGCATTCCTTTGTATTTCTATATAAACCCAATGTATGCATGCTATTATCAATCTCAGTCATTTACATTCACTCTGACCTGAGTTCACTACTTCCGCTGCGACACTACCTGCGATCAACCCTGAACTATCCTCTTCGCTAAGCCACACTTCAGATTGTACCAGCTTAGAAAGCTGTAAGCACACACGAAGCAATCATTTCGTGCCAAAGAATGCAGATGCACTGTCGCTGTGTACCCGAGCAATGGAACCCCTTTCACATTGTATTTGTTGGGGGGGTGTGCGTTTGAGCGCAGCCAGTTTGGCAAATATGCGCAGTACTTCCACTATTGTTGTTACAGCTAGGAGTACGAATTTGTGTGCACGTTGACAAAAACTTTTTGGGGTTATAACAATCGTGATTACAGCGACAGAAGTTTGGATAAGGCATTGCTCACGCGGCGACAACATCTAATTGTGCAGTGTGTGGTGTGAAAATCGGATGTCACAGTACAGCTCGGATGGGACGTGCGTGTGGCTAACGATAAGCCTAGGATTACCCCCTCTCTCGACAGCCAATTATCACCCACCTGGGTCCTTCGGGAGCCAATGGGTTGATTCACACGCTGCCAAGCCAGCAATAAGACGGTTTTTGAGACTTCTCGCCCAATCGCCAATCTGCCATCGAAATTGACAGCATTGAGCTCGTTCACGTCTCGTTCTCCCTGGCAGTTCAAAGCTCTGACCCTGTTCGTTGCAGAGCCATTTCCAACATTAAAATTTCCAATTTCTTTTTCCCAGATCTAGTTAGTGTATTCGAGTGTTGTTCTGGTTGTTGCGCCTTTTCCGTTTCTGCCTACGCTATAAGCTCCAGAAGTCATTTTTACATCTGTTCGTTGTCTTCTGTCCTCCCTCCACCAGGTCATCAATACCGTATGTGTCGGTGGGCGCCTACGTCACTGGCGTGACAGACAAATAATGTCTGCTCGCTTTACGAGTTGCGTGGGATCAGGTGAGTTTATTTTTATGCCAACGACGCAATTTCTAATATGCATCTTGTCTGCGCCTTGTATATTTCTAGGTTAGGTACGTGCGTCACTGGGTGCAGGAACATTCTACGATCCCCCTATCCTTTCTACCATGTTTCAACAACCCGTGGTTTCGCTCACATCAATGCCTAACAAGTTAGGTAAGCTCTGTTTTGGTGCTCGTTGCCTATGCTGACTAACGGTGGTTCTATGCTGTCTAGCTTTGTTGCGTGTGTTGGCAGGATGTTGCAGGTCCCGGTTGTGTTGTAGATATTATTCAGTGGAAGTAATGTTAAATTGTAATGTGTTATATATTGGTAGGCTGTAGTGGGGTAGCCAATATGGGGTACAACCCCAACTAGGGTTTCATATTTGTACCCAAACTTCTGCTAGTTCATTCATTCTTGCCTAGTTATTTTGAGATGGTATTCAGAGCAGGAGGTCCCTAGGACCTACCGACCGTTTTTTTAAGGGCCCACCACCGCTCGCATGCGGTTACCACGCTACCCCGTGCCCTAGCCTCGTAGCGCCCTCGTGCGCCCTCGTTAGCGCCCTCGCGCGCCCCTCGTTAGCGCCCTCGCGCGCCCCTCGTTAGCGCCCTCGCGCGCCCCTCGTTAGCGCCCTCGCGCGCCCCTTGCTAGCGCCCTCGCGCGCCCCTCGCTAGCGCCCTCGCGCGCCCCTCGCAGCGTCGCCCGCCCGCCGAGCCGCCTGCTCGCAGCGTCGCCCGCCCGCCACGCTGCCCGCTCGCCGCCCGCCCGCCGCGCTGCCTGCTCGCAGCGTCGCCCGCTCGCCCCGCTGCCCGCTTCGCAGCCCGCTCGCCCCGCTGCCCGCTTCGCAGCCCGCCCGCCCGCTCGCTGCCCTCTTCGCGGCCCGCCCGCTCGCTCGCTGCCCGCTCGCAGCGTCGCCCGCCCGCCCGCTGCCCGCTCGCAGCGTCGCCCGCCCGCCCGCTGCCCGCTTCGCAGCGTCGCCCGCTCGCTCGCTGCCCGCTCGCAGCGTCGCCCGCCCGCCCGCTGCCCGCTTCGCAGCCCGCCCGCCTCGCTGCCCGCTTGCAGCGTCGCCCGCCCGCCCGCTGCCCGCTTGCAGCGTCGCCCGCCCGCCCGCTGCCCGCTTCGCAGCCGCCCGCCGCGCTGCCCGCTCGCCGCGTCGCCCGCCCGCCCCGCTGCCCGCTTCGCAGCCCGCCCGCCGCACTTCCCGCCTGCAGCGCCGCCCGCCTCGCCTGCTGCTCCCTGCCTGTGCACCGCCGCTTGCTCCTGCTGTGGCTGCTAGCTTCGCTCTAGCGCGTCCCCTCTGCTGCTGCCGCTGCTCTGCTGTGCCCTCACGCCTGAGCTATGGCCTCTATTCGCGTTCTTTCCTTCGATGCTGAGGGCCGTCCCGTGCAGTTCACTTCCTGGCTCGACGACCTGCAGTTGTATCTTATGAGCAATAGCACGGACCACATCTCCCTCTATGACTACGCGTCTGGTGCTGCCGCTGCTCCTGCTGCCACAGCCGAGCTTAGTGTACGTTCACAGTGGCAGACTCGTGACGCTGCAGCTCGCCTGGCTATTCGCAGTCACCTGCCGTTAGCTGAGCTAGAGCACTTTGGCGACTGCAAAACCGCTAAAGCCCTATACGACGCTGTCGTTGCTCGCTACTCCTCACCTGCCACAGCCGAGCTTAGCCGTCTCATGCTGCCTTACCTGTTCCCTGACCTGTCCACCTTTGCTACAGTCGCCGATCTTATCACCCACCTTCGCACTAGTGATGCTCGCCTGCGTGCCGCCCTTCCCACCGAGTTCTGCGCTAAGAACCCCCCTCCCCTGTACTGGGCACTCCACTTCATAGTCACCCGTCTCCCTGACACCCTCAGCTCAGTGCGCGACTATTTCCTTGCTCGCTGTCCCACTGAGCTCACTGTCGCCCTCCTAGAGGAGAAGCTGCTAGCAGCCGAGAAGAGCATTGTAGCTGTAGGTGCTGCTCGCGGCGCTCCTCGCACCCCCATCTTTGAGGGGTGTTCTCCCTCTCCCCTCGCTCCCTCCTACGCTACTGCTGCTGCTGTTGACTTCCTTGGTGCTGAGTCTGTTGGCGCTGCTTCTGCTCCTGGTGGGAGGCGCCGCACCGGCAAGGGCAAGGGGGGCAAGGGTGGTGGTGGTGGCGCTGGGGGGGGAGGAGGTGGGGGAGGTGGGGGAGGAGGCGGTGCTGGAGGGAGCGGTGGCGGGAGCGCTGGTGGGAGTGGGGTCGGCGGTGGAGGCGGCGGAGGAAGCAGTGGCAGTGGTGGCGGCGGCGGTGGTGGCGGCGGTGGCGGTGGTGGCGGTGGTGGCGGTGGCGGTCGGAGCGGTGGTAGTGGTGGCGGCGGAGGTCGGAGTGGAGGCACTGGCTCGGGCCAGAGCTCCCAGCAGCAGCAGCGTCCCCAGACGACCCAGCAGCTTCGTGAGTGGCTTGCTCAGCGTGGGACGTCGGGGGGCAGTGGCCGCTGTTCCTATGTCATTCGCACAGGTGACCGCAAGGGACAGACGTGTGGGAGGTTCCACACCCCGTACCGCTGCTTCTCCCGCCTTGATGACGCTTGGCGTGAGGAGATGGGTGAGGATGTTGAGCGCCCCCGCTGGGCTGAGCTCATGAGGGCTGGTGTTGATGTCTTTGCTCTTGACTATGATGCTATTATTGCTGCCATGTATGCATTGACTGTTAGTGCCGAGGGAGACTGTTACTTGTGTGTGCCGCCTGACCCAGGTATAGAGCCCGCTGCCCTGGGTACTAGTGAGTCTGCTCTCTCAGGTACAGCACCCACAGAGACTGCTCTCTCAGGTACCGCACCGGCTGAGGCCTGTCACACCTTCACCCTTGACTCAGGTGCTTCCCGTTGTTTCTTTCGTGACAGTACTGAGCTCACACCGCTTCCTGCACCGGTCCCAGTCTCCTTGGCTGACCCCTCTGGGGGCCCAGTCCTTGCCCAGTCCACCACTGTACTCCCTTGTCCGGCTTTTCCGTCTGGCTCGTTGTCGGGTTTCCACCTCCCCTCGTTCTCGACGAACCTGGTGAGCAACGCTGTCATCCAGGATCAGTGGGTTGACACCTTTACCCCTGGAGGACAGCGTGTGGCGATCTGCACGTGCTCCAGGACCGGCCGTCACCTGGCTACGTTTACCCGTCGGCCGGGGTCGAGTCTCTACACACTGACCACTACGTCTCCTCAGGTCGCTGCTGTCGGTCAGGTGTCTGCGTCAGGTCTGGTGGCCCACGCCTGTGAGTGTCGTTCCCTGTCGCACCAGACTCTTCTCTGGCACCACCGCCTGGGTCACCCCTCCTTGCCACGCCTTCGTGGCATGCACCGTCGCCACCTTGTGTCTGGTCTTCCCAGGTCCCTCCCTCCCCTCCCTGCCTCGCCTGCGCCGCCTTGCCTTCCTTGCGTCGAGGGGCGGCAGCGCGCCGCTCCTCACTCCTCCTCGTTCCCCCCGACAGAGGCTCCTCTGCAGACCCTCCACCTGGACGTGTGGGGCCCAGCCCGCGTTCGTGGTCAGGGCGGTGAGCGGTACTTTTTGCTGGTTGTCGACGACTACTCGCATTACACCACGGTCTTCCCCTTGCGCACCAAGGGTGAGGTCCCTGCTGTTCTGATCCCTTGGATCCGCACAGTTCGTCTCCAGCTCCGCCGCCATTTCCGGACGGATCTTCCTGTCCTGCGTCTGCACTCTGACAGAGGTGGTGAGTTTTCCTCCGATCTCTTGAGGACCTTCTGTCAGGCGGAGGGCATCGAGCAGACCTTCACGCTTCCGGACTCCCCACAGCAGAATGGGGTTGCTGAGCGCCGCATTGGCCTGGTCATGGAGGTCGCTCGTACCTCCTTGGTCCACGCGGCGGCTCCCCATTTTCTGTGGCCGTTTGCTGTCCGGTACGCAGCGCATCAGCTCAACCTCTGGCCCCGTGTCTCCTTGCCGGAGACCTCGCCCACACTGCGTTGGACGGGGGAGGTTGGCGATGCGTCGCGCTTCCGGGTGTGGGGTGCTCGTGCCCTTGTCCGCGATACGTCCGCGGACAAGCTCTCCTCCCGCACGCTTCCCTGTGTCTTCCTTGGCTTTGTCCCTGACGCGCCGGGCTGGCAGTTTTACCACCCCACCTCGCGCCGGGTCTTCGCCTCTCAGGACGTCACCTTTGACGAGTCGGTCCCTTTTTACCGTCTCTTCCCCTACCGCACTGCCCCCCTCCCTCCCCCGCCGCTTTTCCTTGCTCCTGGTCCCCCTCCGGTAGACCCCCTTCCCCCTCAGGGTCCTGCTCCTTCAGGTGTCTCTCAGGTAGACCCTCCTCCTGTCGCTGAGCCTGTCGAGGTCACAGGTGACTCAGGTGCTGCTGCAGGTGGTACTGCTGGGAGTGCTGAGCCTGGGGGTGCTGAGCCTGCGGGTGCTGGGCCTGGGAGTGCTGGGACTGCGGGTGCTGGAGCTGGGGGTGCTGAGCCTGGGGGTGCTGCGACTGGGGGTGCTGAGCCTGCGTGTGCGGAGTCTGGGGGTGCTGAGCCTGGGGGTGCTGCTACTGAGCCTACGGAGCCTCGGGTTGCTGCGTCTGGGGGTGCTCTGGTTCAGGGTGCTGAGCAGTCTCTCACACCGCAGCAGCTTCGTGACTGGTACGTCCGGCGCTTTCGCCGTCCTAGTGGCTCGGCTGGAGTTGGGGGTGCTGGAGCTGCTCGTCCTGGAGGTGCTCGTCCTGGGGGTACTGGAGCTGCCGGGACTGGTTGTTCTGGGAGCACTACGACTGGAGCTGCTGGAGCTGGGGCCTCTGGAGCTGGTGGTGCTAGCGGAGTTGGAGCTGCCGACTCTGGGGGTGCTCTTCCTAGCGGTGCTGCGGACCCTGGGGGTGGCGCTGCTGCTGGTGCTGCGGACCCACCTGGTGGAGCTGCTGCTGGAGCTGGGGACCCGAGCGGTGGCGCTGCTGCTGGTGCTGGGGACTCGGACGCTGGGGCTCCTGCTGGTACTGAGGACCCGGCCGCTGGAGTCTCTTCTGCTTCTGGAGACGCTGCGCGGCCACGACCGTACTTTGTACCGCTCCTTCAGCAGGTTCTTGGGCAGGCTCCTCCTCCTTGTCCTCCTCCCTCCGTAGAGTGTCCTCCGCCTGTCCAGCCGCAGTCACAGTTACCGCCTACCTCGCCTCTCCCTGCTCCCTCTCCTTACACTGGTCCCACGGGAGGTCTTACAGAGCGTCGTGAGCCTGAGTCTCGTCCTGTGTCGCCTGTTCGTCCTGCTCGCACTGCTCGTCGTGTCCGTCGTGAGCGTCCTCCTCCTGTCCCAGGCACTCACTACATGACTCTGCGTCCCTCTACTGCTCCTCAGCGTGTCCCTCTACCGTCTCCTCCTGCGTCCTCTTTGCCTGCCGTTCCGGACCCTGAGTCTGACCGGTATCGCGCTGAGCACCCTACTGTCACGCGTCTCCTAGCTACTGTTGTCACTGACCCTACCTTTGAGTCCTCGGCTGCGTCTGCTCTGGTCGCTGAGTTGGTTGACTTTGCTGCTGCCTGTCGTCTAGACTACGCTGCTAGCCTTGTTGCTGAGTCTGAGTCTGCGTCTGTCTGTCCTCCGTCCGTCGGGGGTGAGTGTGCTCTTGGCACGGACGTCCTTGAGGACAGGCAGGAGGACTTTGACTCTCTTGCGGCTGCTGTACCTCATCTCGTGGCCTGGTTGCTTGCCCCTGAGGGAGACCCGGATGCACTAGACATCCCCACTCCGCGCACTTACGCAGAGGCGATCTCGGGTCCCTACTCCTCTCAGTGGCAGACAGCCATGGACGCAGAGATGGCATCCTGGAAGTCCACAGGCACCTACATCATCGATGGCATGTGGATTTTCAGGGTGAAGCGGCCGCCAGGTTCTCCGCCTGTCTTCAAGGCTCGTTACGTTGCTAGAGGCTTCAGTCAGCGTCAGGGGGTCGACTTCTTCCAGACCTTCTCACCCACCCCGAAGATGACCACTCTTCGGGTTCTGCTGCACGTTGCTGCTCAGCGTGACTACGAGCTTCACTCTCTTGACTTCAGCACAGCGTTCCTGCAGGGCAGCCTGCACGAGGAGATCCGGCTGCGCCGCCCACCTGGCTTTACTGGGTCGTTTCCCCCTGGTACCCAGTGGAGCCTCCGCCGGCCAGTCTACGGTCTCCGCCAGGCGCCAAGTGAGTGGCACGACACACTGAGGACTACACTTGCGGCTCTTGGGTTCGCGCCGTCTACTGCTGACCCGTCGCTGTTTCTGCGCACAGACACGTCGCTGCCGCCGTTCTACATTCTCGTGTACGTCGACGACTTGGTCTTTGCTACTGCTGACACTGAGGCACTCGCTCGTGTGAAGTCGGAGCTGCAGAAGAGACACACCTGCACTGACCTGGGTGAACTGCGTAGCTACCTTGGCTTGCAGATCACCCGGGACAGAGCTCGCCGCACCATCACCCTGACTCAGTCACACATGGTGCAGCAGGTCCTTCAGCGCTTCGGCTTCCAGTTCTCCTCACCTCAGGCCACACCTCTGGCTACCAGCCACTCGCTCTCAGCTCCACCTTCGGACGAGTCCGTAGAGCCGAGTGGCCCGTACCCAGAGCTTGTAGGCTGCCTCATGTACCTGATGACTTGCACGCGACCTGACCTCGCGTACCCTCTTAGCATCCTTGCTCGTTACGTTGCGCCTAGGAGACACCGGCGAGAGCACTGGGAGGCTGCTAAGAGGGTGCTGCGTTACTTGTGCAGTACATCAGGCATGGGGCTGGTGCTTGGAGGACGCGACAGAGTTGTCCTCACTGGTCACTCGGACGCTTCTTGGGTGGACGACCTGGCTACGCAGCGGTCGTCACAGGGTTACACCTTCAGCCTTGGCTCTGGTTCTGTCTCGTGGCGGTCCACCCGCTCTTCCTCTGTTCTCGGCTCTAGTTGTGAGGCTGAGATCTACGCCACAGCCATGGCTGCACAGGAGTTACGCTGGCTCACCTACCTGCTGACTGACTTGGGAGAGCGGCCTAGTTCTCCTCCAGTTCTGTACGGTGACAACAAGGCGGCTCTTGCCTTGTGTCAGGAGCACAGACTGGAGCACAGGACGAAGCACATTGCTCTTCGCTACTTTCTTGCTCGAGAGCTTCAGCAGCGCGGTCAGCTTCGGCTTGTGTACGTGGACTCGAAGGCCAACACTGCTGATATCTTCACCAAGGCGCTCCCGCCTAGTGATCATCAGCGGCACTGTACTTCTTTAGGCCTTGTGTCCACGTTTCCTCACTTGCTCACTGCTTGACATTCTTTGTACTGTACTTTATATATATCTTGTTGCTTGCTTGCTAGGTTTTGATCACTGTGTTGCTTGTCTTGTACTATATCTAGCACTGCATGTGAACTGGCCTTGTGGCCTTTGCTTGTGCTCGGAGTGTGGTGACGTTGTGATCCACCCTGGGCTTGCGTTGCTTTGCTGGACTGGTCTTGTGACCCTTTGTTCTCCCCCACTTTGCCTATGGGGGTGTGTTAAATTGTAATGTGTTATATATTGGTAGGCTGTAGTGGGGTAGCCAATATGAGGTACAACCCCAACTAGGGTTTCATATTTGTACCCAAACTTCTGCTAGTTCATTCATTCTTGCCTAGTTATTTTGAGGTGAGTTTATTTTTATGCCAACGACGCAATTTCTAATATGCATCTTGTCTGCGCCTTGTATATTTCTAGGCTAGGTACGTGCGTCACTGGGTGCAGGAACATTCTACGATCCCCCTATCCTTTCTACCATGTTTCAACAACCCGTGGTTTCGGTCACATCAATGCCTAACAAGTTAGGTAAGCTCTGTTTTGGTGCTCGTTGCCTATGCTGACTAACGGTGGTTCTATGCTGTCTAGCTTTGTTGCGTGTGTTGGCAGGATGTTGCAGGTCCCGGTTGTGTTGTAGATATTATTCAGTGGAAGTAATGCATGCTGCAATCGCGGATATATTGTTTTGTCTTGTACATTTTACGGTGCACTAAACGCTGCTCAAATGCATTAGTTGTAGTTTATCGTAATATTGAATGTGTTAGCATGTAAGGTACTCCAGAACACTAGCTGAAATACGACTGAAGCTTTTAATTTTGTGGCACTGTACCTAAAAATGACAATTTCACTCCCTGAAGCGCGTTTAGCGGAAGCTGTAATTTTTTTTTTGTAACGCTTGTATAACACGTCTGTCTAATTCACGATGCTCCAGGTGTATTGTGGTAACCTTTTTGTTTCGTTACAGAGACCTCTTGTATGAATTTCCCAGATTCTTGTAGTGAGTATGAGCAGTGTTGGCCTTATGTTGGCGCAATCCTTGCCGAGCCTGATGAGGTTTGCACTAACAAAATGTATATTTTCGAAAGTGTTACACTTTCTAAAATGACTTATTGTGAAAGCGCAGCAGCTTGTACGCAACACAAAAAGCCATCGTCGAAGCGCTACTCGCCCTTCTCCGACTACAAAAGAAGGGGTTTCGGCCATTTGGCCTCACCCACGTTTTCATTTTTCGAAATTTCAAGTTCAGTTTCCCACCCACCCCCCTTCATGCTAGATTCATATGTATTGTAATAATCTATATGACGGGCAATGCTGTACTTGACCACAAGCAATGAAGACGATGCTTATTGAAGTAGCAAGCTTTCTCAATCCTCACAACGAAACATCAAACAATCCCTGCGCGGTGTAGGATTTCTGAAGATAGACCTCGAACATTGTTGCCTGGGACATACTTCAAGCAGTGCTTTAGGATTTCATGAGGAAAGATTTCCGCCAATTTTTTTTGTGACGTTCTAAGAAACAATCGGCGGGCGACAACCGCTTTTCAACCATCTCGGTGAATCCGAACCCCTTACACCCGCCATCCCTGGCGTTCCCGCTCGCGGATCCGAGCCATGGCTCCGAGCCAGCCTCCCAAGCCTAACCCGCTGCCTCGGGGCCCGGTGGTGGCGATCTGCGTCATGTATTTCACGAACGCGCTCGCGCCGACTATCCTCTTCCCTTTCCTGCCGCTCATGGTCGCCAGCTTCCACGTCACCGATGACCCCACGAAGCTCGGGTGAGATGAGATATCAGTGACCCATCGGCAATCAGAGGCAGCAGCACACCACACCATGAGCAATTGCTATCTCTAGCATTAGTGCTATCTCTCACCCTGCTTTCCCCTTCTGCCGCTCATGGTCGCCAGCTTCCACGTCACCACGACCCCACCAAGATCGGGCAAGATATAATCGGAAACGATCTTTGCTTCATGGGAAGATGATCCAGTCTTCATTATTCTGTTCTGATTTCCTGTGCTCTCCCAGTATCTCTTGCATTCTTCACTCATCTCGCGCCTCTGTCCTCACCTGACCTAACCTCTCCTCACCTCTCCTCTACGCGCCGCTCTTCACCGCTCTGCACCTGTGCGCCCCTCTGTCAGCTACTATGCAGGGTACCTTGGCTCGTCCTACTTCGTGGGTTCACTCCTCAGCAGCTCCTTCTGGGGGTGGGTGACGCGGGGGCAAGGGGGCAAGGGGACGAGGGACCAAGGTCACGATGGAACAAGGGGAATGGGTGGGGAGGGGAAAGTGGGGAGGTTTCAGGGGGGGGGGGAGGGGGGCGGTTTCGCTTGTGGGGGGAGGAGTGGTTTTGACTTAATCTGATTCAAGCAGTCCTCGTGTACATACTTGTGCTCGTGCTCGTGCTCGTGCTCGTGCTCGTACCTCACCCACCCATCCACCAGTTTCCATACTGCGAGTGAGAGCAGCTCATGCTATGCTGGATGAACTGGTCTCACTCACGCACTCGCAGAAAGCACACTGTCCCCTGCTCCTGCTCTCCTTGCTCACTTTCCCCCCTCTTCCCCCTCTGCCTTCCCTCCTCCTCGCCCCTATCTCTCTCCCCCCACTGAACAGCATCCTGTCAGACCACTGGGGGCGCAAGCCAGTGTTGCTGATAGGCCTAGCAGCCAACATAGTGTGCGGGGGAGCGTTTGGCCTCTGCACGTCCTTCCATGCCGCCATGCTCTGCCGCCTGCTGCACGGCCTGCTCTCCACCATTGCCGCCACTGGCAGGACGTGAGTCCCTCCCTGTCCACGCCTACTCACACCTACGCACACCTACCCACACCTACTCACGCCTACTCACACCTACTCATGCGTACTCACACAAACTCAGACCTACTCACGCCTACTCACGCCTACTCACACTTACTTACACCTACTCACACCTACTCACTTGCTGTCTGCTCCAACGGTCCTTTGCATCATGCCTTGTTGCGTTATGTATGGTGGTATTGCGGTGGTGCTTTGTATCCTGCAATCTTCTCGTTCCTCTCATTCCTCTCACCATCCTCTCATTCCTCTCACCATTCTCCCATCCCTCTCCCCATCCTCCCATTCCTCTCGCCATCCTCTCATCCCTCTCCCCATCCTCTCATCCCATCCTCCCATCCCTCTCCCCATCCTCGCATCCCTCTCCCAATCCTCTCATCCCTCTCTGCTTCCTCTCATGCCTCTCCGCATCCTCTCATCCTCTCTGCTTCCTCCCATCCCTCTCCCCATCCTTCCATGCAGCACAGTGGCAGAGCTCTGTGATTCCACCAATCAGGCACAAGGGTAAGTCGCCTCTCGCCCCTTCAACCTGCTCTCCATACCCCATTCTTTTGTTGCGTCGGGCCACAGTGAACCGTCTTATTGAATTACGATTATGTCCCGTGAACCAACCAGTTGCTCTGTTGTTTGTTCTGCTCTCTGCTCGGCTGCCTCAACACCCCATTCGTTGCTTGCCAGATTTCATGCCTCTCGCTTCATCTCGCAGGCTGAAACCATCTCTTTTCAAACTCTTTCAATTTAACTCCTCACCCTTTCCAATTCCTCACCCTTTCCAATTCCTCACCCTTTCCAATTCCTCACCCTTCCCAATTCCTCACCCTTTCCAATTCCTCACCCTTTCCAATTCCTCACCCTTTCCAATTCGTCACCCCTCCCGCTTCCTCACCCGTCCCAAATTCATCTAAGCTCTTTTCCACTCCAATTGCATCCCGTCCTTCAGATTCGCCCTGCTAGGAACCAATTTTGGTCTCGGATTGCTCTTTGGTAAGTTAGACGCCCCTTCCTTATCTTCCTCACATCCCCACACATTCGTGTACTTTCCAAGCACACATGCTGTTTTTGTTTTGTTTAGTCGACTCTAAAATCCTCACACATGCCATTTATTTAGTCTACTCACACACTCGTGCACTGGCTGTTCATGAGCCATTGTAACTGCATTCGCGTACATGTTCACACGTTTCCGTGCACCCTTTCCCTCCTCACCCCCTTCTCTCCTCACCCCCTTCTCTCCTCACCCTTTCCTCTCCTCAAAATTTTGCACCTACCCTACACAGGTCCAGCACTGGGTGGGCGGCTTCCTGTGTGAGCCAGCACTCAAGTACCCACCCCTGGCTCTTCCTTGGCTGTTGGGTGACTGTAACTGCTTCCCCATGCATGCACTCACCTTTTCGCTACGCCCCTTCTTTCCTAACCCCTCCCCACAGGTCCAGCACTGGGCGGCTTCCTGTGCGAGCCAGCAGTCAAGTACCCCGGGCTGTTCCCCTTGCTGCTCCTGGGCCGCTCTGTGACTGCTTT